>VWZX01006266.1:584534-598901 GCA_013399015.1 Galbula dea
GTCCTCCCCGCCCCGCCCTCCCCCCCCCCCGGGACGGGGGGTGGGGGCGGCTGCCCCGGCCACCGGAGCTCCCCCGGTGGTCCTCCCTCCTTCCCTTTCATGCGCTGCTTATGACACCGGAGGGGGGTGCCCGAGCCCTGGGGAGGGGGAATGGGGGCGAGCTGCGTCGCCAGGGTGCGCTTGGAGCCGTGCGGCGGCGGCGGCGACGAGGAGGAGAGAAGGAGGAGGAGGCGGCGGCGGGCGCGGCACGCGAGGCCAACGGGCGGCGGCGGCGGGTCGGGGTGGGGGGGGGCGGGCTACCGGCGGCGCTCACTTCTCGCTTCCTATTGGCTGGGGGGCGCCCCCGCTGTCAATCAAGGCAGGCGGCGGGCGGCGGGCGGGCGGTGGCGCTCGTGCCTCCGCCCCCGGGACGCGGCCCCGTGTCCAACCGCCCGAGCACGTGCCGGAGCGCTCCGGGCTCCCGGCTCGGGGAGGCCATGGGAAAACTCCGCCCCAGCGCCCTTGCCCTGCCCGCCGGGGAGTGCTGCCTGCCTGCCTCGCTCCCCGCTACGCTTCCATGTGAGGCGGAGGAAGGGAACGGGCACCGGGGAGGGGAAGGGTGGCAGTGAAAGCCTCGGGAACCGGAGACCCCAGTGCTACTTTTCCACGCCTGCCCCCGGTGTAAGGTTGACATACTTTAGTACTTTGCATTCTCCTCCACCCCCCCCCTCACCTCCCGCAGTGTAGCCGGTCAGGTCAACCCTGGAGCCGTGGAATGCCCTTAGTTGGAAAGGACCCAGGAGGGTCATTGACTTCTGTCTCTGCACAGGACAGCCCCAAAAATCAGACCGTGTCCCTGAGGGCCTTGTCCGAAAGCTTCTGGAATTCTGCCAGGCCCGGTGCTGTGACTGCATCCCTGGGGAGCCTGTTCCAGTGCTCCACCACCCTCTGGGGGAAGAACCTTTGCCTGATATCTAACCTACCCCTCCCCTGGCACAGCTTCATGCTGTTCCCTTGGGTCCTGTCCCTGGTCACCAGAGAGAAGAGATCAGCTCCTGCTCCTCTGCTTCTCATAGACCACGATGAGGTCTCCTCTCACTCTCCTCTTCCCCAGGCTGAACAAACCAAGTGCCTTCAGCCATTCCTCATATGGCTTCTCCTCTAGAGCTTTGGCACCCACTGAGGTCCCCACCAGGTCCCTGGGAGGAGAAGGTTGGTCTCTTGCCACAATTCTCTGCTGTTCCTCATTAAGAGACATTAACCCTGCATCCTGCTCCCAGGATGACAGTGTGATTAATATCAGGCAGGTGACATCACAGCATGCAAAATCTCCCTCTTTTCCGTGGGCTACACCCCACAGACAGGGCCTGGGGCTCCCTTCGCTACCCTCCACAGAGGTGTACAGCGTGTCTGAAATGCTGTGGGGGCTCTGGGTAGACCCCATCCCTTCTGACACCAGGCAAAGCAGATGGAGGCATCTCACATGGCATCCAACAGCTCAGAACCAAGCTCTTGCTGTGGCCACGTGGGTCACGGTGCCCACCCCCAGTCCCTCAGGGACAGTGCCAGCTCTGTGGGACCACAGTGGCCTCCTGCACCTTGTCCCCAGCACATGGGTCACTTCTGCTTCCATATCCAAATAACCTCCTTTAATGTGGAACCCTGATCATTAAGCAGCCTTCAAGCTCTTGGCTAATTTCAACCCTTGCCTATTTAAAGACCTTTGCAGAGAAAGCAGCAGATGTATTAAACCTCTGTGCTGCAGCCTTAAATCTTTTAATAATCATAAATTGGGTATTAGATTTCCAGAGAGCAACATCTGAAGTTCAGAATGATGCCATGACTTGAAACTCATGAGGCCTTTTTTCACCCTTTCCCTCCTGATTCTGAAGGCAAAGATAAAAAATGTTGGTTGCTAAACTTTTGCAGACTCTTGCAGGAAAACACACTCGAGTCTCCCTCTGAAAACCAACAACCTGGCTGAGTTTGGGGGGAATTGTGTTTTGGAGGAGAACGTGACCACACACCACATTTAGTCTCCCTTGTTGGCTTTTCTTCTGCTTTGCTTTTCATTTGCTCCCATGAATCATTCCCTTTGCCTTAACCATTTCTGCAGCCAGGGCTGGAATTTGTCCCTTCCCTGGCAGTGCTGCTGCACTTGGTTCTGGTGACAGTTTCACCTAGGGACAGGGTGTGGGGACAAGCCTGGCAATGCCACCTTCTGCCAGTGCCACCTGGGGCCACTCTGAGGCCAACTGAGGTATGTTGTGCCCTTCTGTGCTGCAGGGCAAGTGTTGTCTCTTCAAAAGAGCCTTTCTCTGGTCTGAAAGCACAAGTGCAGTGAGTTTGGTGGCCTCAGCCTGGTCTGGAGGAGGAGATACCCTCAGGCTGGAGAGCTGCAGGAGGGCAACCTTCTCAAACACTTTGGAAGGGTTCAGGAAAAAACCTGACCTGGGGACATGGTTTAGTGGTGAGCCTGGTAGTGTTAGGTGGACTTGGTGATCTCTGAGGACTTGTCCAACCATCATTATGGTCCTGGCAGTGTGAAGGAGGAGAGCACAGAAGCACTTGCCAGCCTGAATTGAAGGTATGGAAGCAGTGGAAGAGAACCAGTCTCAGGCACTGTGCTGGCCTTGGCTTCCCCTTCCAATGAAGGGTTTGCCACCCACACCTTGCAAAGGGATGCCAGAAGCAGGATGAGCTCCTGGAATGTGTCCCATACTCCTGCCTCCCTGGGGCAAGGGAGCTGGAGGAGGCCACTGACTTCTCAATGACATCTAGCCCTGCATGGGCATTATGGGCAGGCAGCGACACGTTGGTTTGCCTGTGCTGTGGCTCAGAGGGATGCTGGAAGGACCCAAGAAGGCCAAGCAGAAAGCAAAACTCTTGGCAATATTTCCATTCTGATTGCAGCATGGGATTCAGAGCCTTTCATTTCAGCTGCAGCTTGAGGTGGTTTGCCACATCCAGGGACGTAAAGAGGTGCCGTATGAAACACAGCATCATCTGCCCGCAGGCAGCAAAGGATCCAGAAGAACACAGGGATCTCAGGATCCTTTTCCTCTATCTCACACATGACCACAGAAACAGCAATCCTTGGCCAATTTGTGATTTTGGGGGCTTGGGGGTGGTATGTTGTTTTTCCTGCTTCTCTAACTGCCCACCAAAGTGGAGCCTGTTCTTGTGCAGAGAGTGCACTGAGGTGCCTGTTGTCTTCCTGAAGAATAATCAATGTTTCCTTTATAGGTCTCCTTGGAAAGGTTCAGGGATCTGTTTCCTTAGGAGACCAATAAAATGCAGAACAACAGCCCTTTGTGCAATCTTCCTCACTCATGTACCAAGGCTGTGAGGAAATAACTAATAACAACACATGATGTCCCTCCTTTGACAGTCAATTCTGAATGCATTAATTACATCATTACAGGGAACAAAAGAAAGGAACTTTAAAGGAGCAAATTTTTCAACAGAATCTACAGCAAATAATGCAATTCCCAGGCTGGGAGTCCTCTCCAGAGAGAGTTCTTCTTCATGTGCTAAGCTGGGAGAATTTTTGTCATGCTAAACCTCTGACATAGGCTTTCTCCTCCAATTTCAGCCATGGTCAGGTTTCAAAGCTCAGGGAAATCTGGGGAAAGACTCTGATTTCCTTAAGTAACTTCAGATTAAGGCAGAATCCTGCTTTACTCCAGGATTGCTGGTTTGGAGCTATTGGGTTGCTTTGCATTGAGTCTCTTTCCTCCCTAAACCCACCTTTGGATAAGGTTGCAGTTGCAAACCTGAGCCAGAGGTTGATGATGACAAGACCCTTCCCAGAACTGGGAGGAAAGCTCAGCTGTGGTTTGGGAACACGTTCTTGGGGAGCACAATAAGACTTGTGCTGGAAGTTGGCTGAATCGGTTCGTTAATTGGATTCTGTGGGTGGAGCCAAAGCCCCTGCCCTGCCCTCTTTGTGCTTTGTGATTCCAGAGATAGGGATATTTCCCAGCAGCTCTCCTCCTGCAGTATTTTCCTTCCCTTTAGTGGCAGTTTAGCCTGCACAGTGGTGACAGGATGGGACACAATCCACCTTCCCCTCTGCCACCCTCCATGCAGAGCTGTATCCTGCATGGAGATGGAGCCATACAGCTGTGGCCAGCTGTTCCTGCTCACAACTTCCCATCCCTGAGCACACCAGGACTGGAAAACTCCACCCCTGCCCTCAGCCATGGGTTAAGGAGCACAGGAGCTGCCCAGAGGGTGAGGAGCTATCAGGAGTCCTCTTCGTAGGTGGCTCCACTTCCAGTCTGGGTGCAGGAGATGTGCAAGGGCACATTAGGACTGGCCCAGGGGTACTGGGCTCTGCATCCCTAGGGATTTTGGCTGCCTGCAGGGTGTCCCCCACAGAGATGTGGGGCTGTTGTGACATCAGGGCAGAGAGTGATGGGCAGATTCTCTTCCTCATAAAGACTTATTTCCTTATAAGCAGCTTTTCTCCATCACAGCTCACACACATCTTTCTTACATCCCTTTTTATCATCAATGTAGTTCACTAGCAAGGGCCCTAGGAGATGCCAAAGGAACCCAAAGCATGGCTGGTGAATTCCAGTGCCACTGCAATTGCATTTGCTCACTTGCATTTAATTCTACTCTCATGCAGTTATTCACCTGCAGTCAGTACTGCTCCAGCTTGGTATCATTGGGGAGTTAGAGTTTGTGTCCCTGGCAACCTATCCACTGGGAAAGTGGAAGCCTTTAAACAGTCTCTGGATGGAAACCTGGGATTTTCCCTCTTAAAGCTGCTGTGAAAAGTCCCTGTGATTCCTCTCTGGGCATGGCCTATATATTTAATCTTGATCCCTTAAAAAACCATCATGTTCATACATGTTGTGGTTTACAATAACAGCTTAAAGGCTCTTTTTCTTTTCCCCCTTCAAGTCCAGCAATGTCAGGCAGGTTATTAACCCTAATACTGGTGTTTGGTTAGATGAGAGAGAACAGAAGAGGACAAACTGCTTGTGGCAGCATCCACTTGTCCCTCACTCAGCCCGGATATGCTCTGGATCTGCAGCCTCTCTTTGATCACTTAAACCCAATTTTATTACAGCCAGGCTTCCAAAAATTTGGGAAGCACAAGTCAAAAGCTTGCAGCTGGGGTGAAAAGGCTCATAAAAGGCTCTGGGGTCCCAGGGGGCTGAATGCAGGTTTTGTCTCCATCCCTGGCCCTGCCTGCCTGTGCCCCTGGCCCTGCCTTGTTCCCCAGGCACTGTTTGTTCTGGGTATTGTTGGGCAGACAGCTGTGGCTGTGTTCAACCACTCCAGCCCCTGTTTGCCCAGGGATTGGGCTGTAATCCCTCCTGGATTTCCCTCTGCTTGATCCCATGCAATCATCCCCACACCCCACAGCCCCTCCTTGTCCATACATCACTTTGGATAGTGTGTCAAAGGGGGAATGGGGAAGGAGAAATTAAGACATTAAGGCCTGGCAGATTGTGAGGAGGTTCTTTAGCAGGCTAGAATGTGTAACAAATTACAGTACAGCCTTCTGCCCTGAGCATCCCTTTCAAACCTAGCATGGCCTCTTTTGTCCCTCTGGAGCTTACTGCTCTAATCAGCCAAAATTAATTATCAGGCTGATAGGACTTGCAGAATCCCTCAGACAAGCCCAGGGCCAGCAAGAGGCTTGGGGAAACAGGAAACAAGAGTTTTGTGCTTGGCTGCATGAATATATTCAACTCTACAGAGGGGCAGAAAGTGTCTGGGCACAACCCTGAGCAAGGTGCTCACGAGGACCCTGTTAGAGCAGGGAGGTTGGGCACAATCAGAGACACTTGTTAGGGTTGGAAAAGACCTCTGAGATCATGGAGTCCAAGTGTTAACCTAACACTGCCAAGTCACCACTAAACCATGGCCCTAAGTGCCACATCTACATGGTTTTTGAACACTTCCACTCCACCACTGCCCTGGGCAGCCTGTGCCAATGCCTGATAACCCTCTGGATGAAGAAATTTCCCCTAATATCTAATCTAAACCTCCCCTGGCACAACTTAAGGCCATTTCCTCTTGTCCTAGGGCTAGTCACCTGGGAGAAGAGACCAGCCTCCACCTTACTCCTTTCAGGGAGTCACAGAAAGTGAGGTCTCCCCTGAGCCTCCTCTTCTTCAGGCTAAACAACCCCAGTTCCCTCAGCTGCTCCTCATAGATGACCTCTGGTGTTCCCTTCCAACCTTAAACATTTTGTCATTCTGTCATTCTGCCTCCCTTCCACCCCAGGGCCCATTTCTGCTCTGCTCTGCTCCTTCTTATCTCCCTGGTGCCTGTTAGGGTCACTTCTGAACACCTTCAGCTCGGGAAGAAACAACAGTCTTGGACTTCATCTCCCCCTTACCCACAGAGCTAGGCTGGGCTTGGGTACCTCCACCAAGGCTGGGTCTCATGAGGTTCTTTAACTTTTCCTCAGGGCATGCAGAAGCTTTTCCCAGCTCCTCCCTTGGCTTGGGTTCACTCTCTCTGCTTTCTGGGCACTTCCAGAGCAGCTGATGGCACGTTCCTTCCATCCCACACGTGCTGACCACTCCAGCTGCACAGTCATGTCCTGTACAGGAACACAATTAGAATAAACTGAAGGCATTCTTCCCCTCCAAGGAAAAGTCAGAGCTCTTTCAGCTAAATGCAAAGCTATTTGTAAGAAAATGAGTGTCTGTGTTCATAAACTCTTCTTCCTTGTGCCTGCTGCTCTTAAGGACACCCTCTCCAGGGCTGCAGAGCTGGTGGTGGGAACGCGACGCTGCTAACGTGGGAGAGACTTTTTGCACCATTAGCAATGGAGATTTTTCTGGGGCTCTTTTACCAGGAAGCAAATAGGTTTTAATTTCTTTTCTCACCTTCCTTCCTCCTTCCCCTCCCTGGGAATTTGCAGCAAAAGAAAATTGCAACTGCATAGACACACACACACGCACACACACAAAGCCCTTTCTGAAGACGTTGCCCTGGGTTTGTCTCAGTGCTGAGAGCAGGGATAGAATAGACCAGCTGATTGAGACAGATGTTCTCTTCTTCAGCAAGCACCAACATTTTTTTTGCCCAAAGAGAGATTTGCTGACTTACCCTTCCCTGGAAAACATCTTGAAAAGGCAGTGGAGATAAAAAGGAAGGGAACGAAGCCACGTTGTGTCCAGATTTAACACAGCCCAAGTGCTCCATTCTCTCTAAACCAGTCCTGGTTGAAGAGGTTCCTTTCACTGGGTCCTGCTCATTTGTTGATGGATAATAGGGGCTGAGTTGCTGCAATCCGTGTGCAGAAAGCAGAAAATAGAGTCAATTACATCTGTATTAGGTGGCCTTGGGGAGAAAATCTCCTTACATGCCTTCCACTGATACTGTCCTTAATTATCTTGGCTAAGGAGCTGCCTGTGTTCAATCTGAGCACAACTCGAGCTGCTCTAAATGCAGAGCCTAAAATATCTCCTCAGAAGGTAATAGCAGTGATGTAACTTTCTGGCAGGGCTTGAAATTAGGCTTTTTAATTTCCCCACAATAAACATCTCAAAATGAGAAGCTGAGGTGATGCCATCACCCCATTCCTGTGCCCAGGGCACCTGAGCCTGCACAGCTCCTTTCCTCCAAGGAGGGGATAAAGCTCCTGCTGGCACCATGCTGGCACTGAGCCCCTGACAGAGTGCAAGGTCTCTCCTGTAGCTTGCTGGGTCCTGAGGCAGCAGAGGAACATGCCTGCTCCTGCCCAGCCCCTGCTCTCCCCAGCTCTGCACTGAGCAAAGCTAGGCACTGCCAGGGGTGAAGTACCCAGGTGGGAGGATGCCCTGTGAGGAGCAGAAGAGGGGTTCTGACAGGCTGCTCTGCTCAGGGGAGACCTCACCTGCAGTGCTGGGGCCAGCTCTGGAGTCTTCAGCACAGCACAGACATGGACCTGGTGGAGTTGGTCCAGAGGAGACCACAGAAATGATCTGAGGGCTGGAATCCCTCTGCTGTGAGGACAGGTTGAGAGAGTTGGGGTTGCTCAGCCTGGAGAAGAAAAGGCTCCAGGGAGACCTCACTGCAGCCTGTCAGGACTTAAAGGGACCTATCAGAAAGATGGGGAGAGACTTTTGAGTAGGACCTGTTAGGATAGGACAATGGGAAATGGTTTTAAACTAAAAGAGGAGATTTAGACTGGATATAAGGAGATTTTTCACCATGAGGGTGGTGAGAGGCTGGCCCAGGTTGCCCAGAGAGGTGGGAGATGTCCCACCCCTGGAACCATTGCAGGTCAGGTTGGTTGGGGCTCAGAGCAACCTGATCTAGTTGGAAATGTCCCTGGTCGTTGCAGGGAGGCTGAACTAGATGACCTTGAAAGGTCCTTTCTCACCCAAACCATTCCATGATGATTCTGTGATGATTTTATGACTCAGAGTGTCTCTGCCAGGACCTGCCTCAGGTTCACAGTGAAGCAGCTATGAAGTCTGTTGCCCTTTTTCTGGTTCTGTCCTCCCCCAGGGAGAAATGAGGAGCTGAATGTTGGCAGGATGGGGTCTGCTTGCTCCTCTCTGCTCTGGCTGGGGTTGTCAGCACAAAGCAGTCCCCAGGTGGAGGAAGAGGAGACCTTCTGCAGCCCTCCCTTGCCTAGGGCAAGCTGGGCAGAGTGGGAGGTGATGGGACAGGAGCCAGGGTTGAATGGATGGTACAACTTCCCAAGGCCATCAGCCTCTCCTAGGACATGTTGCTTGTCCTGTTGGTCTGCTCCTCCACTCCTTGGTTGGGTGCTGCCATCTCCCAGGGCTTGGAAGAGCACAGGGACTAAGAGGGGTGAGGGGAACAATACACATTCACCTCCTAAGGGACCTAGGAGCATAAATGATTCACAGTAGGACCTTTTTTCCCCTTGAGGTCATGGCAGCAGTTTCTCCTGCAGTCAGAATTCAGAATTCCAGAAGCATTTGGCCAGTGCTTTTAGCCACATGAGGTAACTCTGGGGTTGTCCTGTGTATAAACAGGTGTTGGACTTGATGATCCTTGTGGGTCCCTTCCACCTTCTGTGATTCTAAGGTTTTCAGTAGCCCTGTGCCATCCAGCCAGGCAGGCCAACTATCTGTGGTATTTCCACAGCCCCTTTCACTTTGATTTCCTTTAATCTCATTAAGTGTCTGTTCCCATACCTGGGAAGGGGAGGAGGAGGTGGGGGGAAAGCCATCAATTCTATTTGCTTTGCCTTTGAAAAGATGTGTCATTTTGCCATCTGTAGGCAAGCATGCTCTGCAACAATAGGTTTTGTTTGACTTCCCCTAGTAAAAAAGGTCCCTAGGTTTTTCTGCCTGGCCCCATCCACAGCTTGCTTTCCCCCTTGCCTCATTCTTTTCACTGGAGCCTTGTTGATGAGCTTGGCCTAATCAGATTAACTCAACCCAGACACAGCAGAGGCAGTTTATTCTCTTTTAAAAGGACTCCCCAGTTTCCTACAAACTTTTTTGTAAACTCTTCATCTCTGGCTAAACTCTTTTGTAAGCTGTAGCCAATGGACTCTTTGAGAGACCCACACTCCCCATCAATGAAGACCTGTTAGAATGGGTCACTAAGCCAAAAAGAGTGGAGAGATGCCTTTAAAGCAGTGCACTGAGGCATTGGGAGCCCTGACTAGCACCCAGAGAAAAGAGAGAACTGAATTTCCCCAAAGGGCTGGAACATTTCATTTGAGTCCTAAAATAAATATTTGGAAAAGGTCTCATCATGTTTACAAGGCTAATGAAATAAGCTGGGGGTTTGGGGTTTGGGTTTTTTCCCCCCCTCTGAAGTTCTTGGGGTGCTAGGACATACTTTGGTGTCTGCTCTTTAGCCAGCCCACCCTTCCCCTCAAAGAAAACCCCCACCAGGAGCTCAGAAGAAGCCAACAAACAAAACAACAGCTTCTTGACTGTTTTTTT
Organism: Galbula dea; assembly: GCA_013399015.1. Classification (NCBI taxonomy): domain Eukaryota; kingdom Metazoa; phylum Chordata; class Aves; order Piciformes; family Galbulidae; genus Galbula; species Galbula dea. Next base: position 594,404 of record VWZX01006266.1, read on the forward strand.
ACAGTTCTGGAACTTTTCTTCTAGTAGGCACCAGGCAAAGATCTGTTTGGAACCTTAATGCAGCACTAGTCCTGGTCTGGATAGGAGGCTCCTTGCTGGTCCCAGAGGCAGCTGCTGATGCTGCTGAATATTGAGCTCTAGAATCACAGAACCAAAGAATTGTTTAGGTTGGAAAAGACCTTTAACTCATCAAGGCCAACCAGTAGCCTAACACTGCCAGGTCACCACTAAACCATGGCCCTCAGCACCACATCTCCAGGGCTTTTCAATCCCTCCAGGGATGGTGGTGACTCCACCACTGCCCTGGGCAGCCTGGGCCAGGGTTTCACAACCCTTCTAGGGAATAAACTGTTCCCAATGTCCAAACTAAACCTCCCCAGGCACAACTCAAAGCCATTTCCTCTTGCCCTATCACTTTTTCCTTGGGAGAAGAGACCAACCCACACCTCCTCCCTTTGCTTTGGGGGTTGGGTTCCATCCTGCTGAAAGCATGAGCAAAGGTTCCTGTGTAACACCCAGCTATGCAACCCAGAGCCCCCCGAGCTGGGCATGAAAGCTGCTGCTCCCTGCTTCCCTCAGCAACCCTGCTCCCTGCTCCCCCAGCATCCCAGGTCCCTGCTCCCCCATATCCCAAGTCCCTGCTCCCTTCTCCCTCAGATTCCTTGCTCCCTTCTCCCCCAGCATCCCAGGTCCCTGCTCCCTTCTCCCCCACATCCCAGGTCCCTGGTCCCTGCTCCACCAGCATCCCAGGTCCCTTCTCCCCCAGCATCCCAGGTCCCTGCTCCCTTCTCCCTCAGATTCCCTGCTCCCTTCTCCCCCAGCATCCCTGCTCCCTGCTCCCTTCTCCCCCAGCATCCCAGCTCCCTGCTCCCTTCTCCTCCAGTACCCCTGCTCCCTGCTCCCCCCAGCATTCCCCATTCCAGAGCTCCAGAGACAAGACTGACCTGCTGTCCATAATTTAAAGGTTTCTGATGCCCTGGGGTTGGAAGAAAGGATTTCACTGATTCTTTCCTTTACTTTTTGGTTGGAGATGAAGATGGCAACAGAGACCAGAGCTAGCACACCTGGCAGGAAACACCTTTTCCCTCGGGAGGTGGGATGCAAGTGAAGGCTTGGCTACAGCCGCATGTCTGCAGCAGACACAGCCAGCCCTAATGCAGTGTGACAGCCAGCCCCAGTGCAGTGTGACAGCCAGCTCCATGCAGTGTGACATCCAGACCCAGTACAGTGCCATATCCAGTCCCATGCAGTGTGACAGCCAGCCCTGACACAGCACTGCAGCCAGCCCCAGCATGCCTGGGGGGCGGGGGTACAGACACCTACCTCCTCCTACACCTCTGGAAGCCCAGAAATGGGACATCCTGCAAAAGCAGGAAGAGGAAGGAGCCTCCCATTTCACCCCAGGTATGTGTTGGCACTTGTGCTTTGTTTTCTGGCTTCTTCTGAGCAGCTTGTTTGAGGGGAAGGGTAGGCTAAGTAAAAACCAGGCACCAAACCATGTCCTAGCACCCATCCAGGCACATGTTTAACATCTAGAGATCCTCTTACTAGCATCCTGCTGGACTTTTTCCTTCCAAGAAGCTTTTTCCCTTCTGTACTAGTGATTGGCATGTCTGAACAACTTCATTGTGGAGAGGATTTCATGGCATTCAGTGGAAGTTTCCACTCATTTAGAGCTGCACAGAAAAGATTAACGTTGTGACTTCATCCCCCTGCCATTGTCCCCCTGCCTTAGAGTCATTTCATGGCTTTGATAAAACTTACCCCAGTTAAACATCAGCAAAGGAGGTCCCACAGTGCACACAAGGAGCAAAACAACTCCCTCAAAAATACTCTGTTTTCTTCCAGGGAGAGGAGAGCAATTCTTCATGGTATCAGCTTCATATTAAAAACCACATTAAGTGGCCAAAGAGTCTGGATTGGGCAGGAGAGACAGGACACCCCATCTGGCACACCTCCCACCAGTCATAGTCCCTCACTAGCTCATGCTCTTAGGACACATTTGCTCCCCTAAGCATCACAAAGAAGATGTCCTGTCTCCAGACATTTCTCATTTAGCTTTTTTTCCTCCATCCTTGAACCTGAATGCTCCAAACTTCCTCTGAACAGGCAAAAAATCATTAACTTTTGGTCTAGTTTCTGCTTGTTCTTCTTACTAAAGTCATGATGCCCAAATGAAAAGCTGTTTGAAAACAAGATGAGGAAAATGAGTCTAGGATTTGTATTTTGAAGGAAGTGGAACTCAGATGAATCCTTCTTAAGCCTACACTAAAACTAACTGGTTGCTCTAAGGACCAGTATATATGAGGTTCCAGAGCTCCTGTCAGCAGAGCACCAACCTCAGCTCAGCTCCCACCATCCCCCTTGTTGCCTGGGTCAGCAAACCATCGAGGCTGCCTTCCCTCCCTGACTGGTTTGTCAGTAGAAACCCATTCTGGAGACCACTCTCCAACTCCCAGATGCTCTTCTCTGTCCATCCAAAGCTGCCCATGGAAGTTTCTTCAACCATCCCTTACTGTGTCCCTGCTGATGTACCTGGCCAAGCAGCTTTGTTGCTGCTCCAGCTGGATGGTTGGGAAGGAGTCTCCCAAGGCTGCACCCTCAAGGTTCCATGTAGCTGAAAGGGCTGTGGTTGGTTGGTTGCTGTCCTCACCCTTTATCACCCAACACTGATGGTTTATGGCAACTGGAAGCAAGCCATGAAAAGGAAACTCCTCTGGCTGCAGAGGGCTTTTGGGTGACCCAGGATGGATAACAAAACCAACCTCTCTGGAGAATGCCAAGACTATCTGGGGAGCTCAAAGGGCTGCTGGGGAAGCTCCACTTGCTTGTTGCCAAGTCTCCCAGGGGTGGCTGTGGCAAGGCCAGCAGGTCAACCCAGAGGCTCCCTGGGCTGTAGGTCCCACCCTGACCAAAGTCCCTTGCCACTAATCCAAAGCTTTGTTCCTACTCCCAGGTTTTAATGACAGGAATCCTTTTGTTTCAAGAAGGGAAAGAAAGGGAAGTCTGGGGGCCAGTCTGGCTTGGGAGAGTCAGGTTTTGTGCCTGCCTTATTAATTATGTGCTAATAGGGATTTTAACAAAGATTGTCCTGTCACCTACAGGTGGCCTGTGACAACCAGTGCCTGTGGCTGAAGAGCAAGTCTGGACAGAAGGAAAGTCCAGGAGCTCTCTGGGAGCCAGCTCATCCTTCAGATCTCCTGCATGTCTGTCTAGCACTCCATGAATAATGAATATATTCATGATACACCTCCCTGCTGCACCTTGAATACAATGGCAGCTTGCTGCTGAAACCTGCTGCCCTGGTGGAGAGCCTGGCTTGGGCAGGGTGGTTGGTTCCTGCAGGGTGCCACGTGGAAAGCTGGCTCCAGACAGGGATGGTCCATGGGGAAGGGCATGGACAGCCCTGCTGAGTTTTGTAGCATCTCTTCATCTGCAAGGGAGGTCAAGCCCTGGATGATCTGGCTGTGTAGACTTCTAATAAGGGCTTGGTCAGACTGTTCCTTTGGGTTTGCCAAAACTGCTCAGGCAGAAGTTACAGCACTCTCTCACTGCAGTTTTTCAGGTCCTAGTCTGGAAAAGATGAAGACCAGCCAATGATCTAAAAGAGCTGATGCTAGAAAATCATCCCATGCCAAAAAGAGAGAGGCTGGTGAAGGCTGCAAAGTGAGGCACACAACACTTCAGAAGTGCTGCTTCAGCTTGTGTGGGCAGCCCCATCTCAGCACCTTTGTGCACACTGCTGTCTTCAACACCGTGGTCCTGAGCCATGTCTCTGTAGGGAGCCTCCAGCTCATCCTATGCACAGGCTTGGCAGATGCTTGCCAAGCTCCTGGCTCACTTACAGCAGGAGCTGGGAAGGTAAATGCAACAGGGGCACATGAGGAGAAGAAGGAAGATCTCCTCTAGGCAGTTTCATCCCCTCTGAGTTTGCTGCAGGCATCTCCTTTCCTCCGAAACACCTCGCATGGAAAATTTCAGCTCAGGCACCTGAGGTCTGGCAGAGATACAAGCAACAAAACCTCAGGTCTCCTAACAGGCTGCTTGAAGCAATCCCTACAGCAGGCAGCACTCCAGGCCACCACTCTGGCACCAGCTCCAAGCTTACAGCCCCACACCACAGCCTCAGCATCTCAGCAGGCAAAAGCAAAAGCACCAAGCTCACCGTACAGGAGAAAAGCACCTGAGAAATGAGCTGACCAAAAGCAAAAGAGAGCTCACAGGGCTCATTCCCACAGGGCAGCCTTGTTCCAGCAAAGCACATTGAACTCTGCTTTTGAAATAGAAGCTAGGTTGGGGTGGTTTGCAGAGGCAGCTGTGCCCATTGGGGTGGGGTGCTGAGCAGCTCTTGCTTGGAGAACCTTGTTAGCAGCATGTGCTGCTTTGGGAAGCCTTTTGCCCAGGGTGGTGTGAAATTCTCTAGCCTCTCCTGACGTGCCAGGCATATAAACATGGCTTTCCCCTGGTTCCTGCAGGAGCCCTGCTGCATCACAGGGTG
>VWZX01006267.1:0-20908 GCA_013399015.1 Galbula dea
GGTCCCTTCCAACCCTGATAATTCTATGATTCTATATTGGAAGTTAGATACTTCCTTCCTCATCCCACATGAAATTAAAGTTTCTAATGTGACACATATTCTTTTGATGAATATGCTTAAGTTTTATTCATTTTTCAAACATTCCTGGCAAAGGTACTGATTATTCCTCAGTCCTTGTCATTTTCTTCTTTCTCTAAATAACCTGGTGGAACAGTACTTGGACTTTAAATTACATTTGAAGGACTAAGTTTGAAACCTTACTCCTTAGCAGTGTGTCAAATTTCTCGGTACAGTAACCATGGAGAATTTCTGAGCTAATGCAGCTTTTATCAACAGGCCTGATGCTACAGTGTTGATACCAATGGCAGTAGTCCTTACTGCATTATCAGAGCCTACTTACAAAAAAAAGTTATTTCAAAGTGTTAAAAGAAAGCTATTTTGGGCTGACAACCTTTTTTTCCTTTTAGAGACTTGCTTTTCCATTATTGCCTTTTCATTTGACAGACTTTTGTTGCAAGCATATTTTGCAGCTACTGAGCCATCTTCTTACCAGTCCTTCTGTTACTTCAACCAAAGCCTAAACTGATTTGTTAGAATCACTCTCATATTTTTCTTTCATAATTTCTGTAATTTAATTCAAATACTTTTATTCTTAGGGGCTTTTGTTGCTTTTGGTTTTGGTTTGTTTTGGTTTGGTGGGGTTTTTTTTTGTTTGGGTTTTTTTAATTTGTTTGTTTGGTTTGATTTAGTTTGATTTTTTGGTGATATCTTGATAGGTGGGAGCTCAGTTGAATGACTGACATATAAGAAAGTGTAGGTTTCATCTGTCCATTTATCTCTAAGAGTGTTATTGTTCTATTAGAGAACAATGCTCCAGTTAAACTGGGACTCACAAAATTATGGTCTGGAGTGTCAACATGAATATTTTTGTGGGTTTTGTACACTATTATCAATATCTGATTTTTATTACTATAGGGCTTGGGTTTTTTTGTGAAGGAAAACAACTCTGTAATGAAGGCAGATGTTCACAGAATGGCACATAATGAATATTATTAAAACATCTCAGAAACAGGATGAGCTTAAACAAATATTTCAGATAAAAAAGGGACTCAATCCAACAAACCAGAAGTTTGTAGTAGTGGAGCAGGTTCAAAGAAACAAGCTGATTTCTCAAAGAAGACATCTGTGACTTGACACCTGATGAGTCCTGACTGCCTCTGAACTGTGACCTAAGCCTGTACAGAGACCTTTACATGCCAATAACATAAATAAAATATCTGTACCTCAAATTCGGGTTTGTTGCTTTTTTGGTTTTTGTTTGGTTTGTTTTTTTTTCCCCTCACTGCAGAGCTGCAGTCATGATTGTATCATATCATAGCAGTCCAGCTGATCTGGCATTGTCAGATACAAGAAGGAGCTATATCCAGTCTAGATCTCTTGGAGTGTCCTGGCTTGACTAACAGCTAATTCTCTTCAGTGATTTTATTCTTCAGCTAAGTCTAAGTAACTACACTTTCTGAAGTTAATAGCATGTTATTGCAAAAAAAAAGGTCTTCCTATAGTAGAAATAATGCTTAATCTTTAGTGTTACCACCAGAGATTGGTATGCAGACCAAGGTCACTGCTAAATCTTGTGTACCACTTTGGGAAGTGCAGAAACTAAAAGGCTGCACCTGCAAGGAGGAACAGACAGTTCAGGCAACCCTAAACTGACCAACAGGGATTTCTATTCTGTATACATCATCTTCAGTATAAAGCTGAAGGATCACGAAGATGAACTTGTATTCTTCAATAGCTAGCATCTGAAGAGTACTCTGGCCTTTTTGCCTTTGACACCAGTCAGTGTGTTCCTGAATTCAGTTCCAGAATCCCACTCCTGAATGCAGTTCTTGTCTGCTGCTGAGTCCAACCTGGGACTTCCACAGTGCCTGCTCACAGCATCAATAGTGACAGTGATGTAACTGCCATCAAGGGAGTTGGATTCAGTACTGATTTCGTATATATTTTTATGTATTTAATTTCATTGTTATCATTTTCATTGAAGTAGTTTTATTTTTCTTTTCCAGTCCAGAAGTCTCTCTCCCTTTTTCTCTTTTTCTTCCCCTTGGGAAGGGAAAGGGATTTAGAGAGTGTCTATCATTTGTCTAGTGGCTAGCCCAGCACTAACCCTTGACATGCAAAATAAGTACACTGGTAGGTTTTCGTCTGGCCTTTTCATGATTTTCAGTTTCAAAATGACTTACAGTAGTTCTCAGTACTTTACTCAATATTCTAAGCAATTCATTTCTAAACTTTGCAATTATTTCTAGTACCTAGCAAGGCAGCTTGGGATGACAATAACTGTGACAGCCTTTATCATGCTCCATTATACAGCTGAGACACATCATCATTGCAAGTGTTGAAACCCCACCCAAGTTGCCTCTCTCTATGGTTAGGAAAAGAACTGTATTCATAAGTTTATAATTTCTATCCTTTTGTGTGATGCCAAGACCTGGGTACCACTGTTGAGTCAGAGCTACACTGATAATACTACTATAATTGATATACAAATACATTGATGAAGGAAAAATTAAGACATTAAGGTTTAAAAGTTGTATCAATTAAATTTTGCACTGAAAATGTGAGAAACAAAATGCTGTAAGAAAGCCACTGCTGAAAGACAGCACTCCCAGGGAATTAAAAATATTACAAATGTTATTTTATTTTCCCTATTTTAATACACTTTCACTATACAGTTTCCTTTCCTCATCCTCCCTACAGTCTATTGTGTTAGAAGAAATCAGAAAGATGTAAGTTTATCATCAAATTAACACTAAACACAATTTGAATTCCCAGTTCTCTTGCATTTTCAAATTTTCATCCATTCATAAATCATTGCGTACGTCTCTTTACATCAGCACTGTTTATATTTTGCCTTAACTGCCTTATTCTCCAGAAGTTAACAATGAACAAGTACATTCATTCTATTGCTATGAAATGGGTCCTGCGCAGCTCAACAGTTAACCTATGCTCATCCTAAAACAATTTAGAACAACATTTAAGAGCTTAAATATTGGTTTTGGCTTTTGGTATATTATATCTCCATTTTTGACTAAGATTAATATGGAGATACTCCATGAAATCGTTTCCCCAGGCCAGGTTTTTTTATTTTGTTATATAACATTATGTTGGGGTTTTTTTGAATAAATTTCATTTGAATGAAGTTAATTTCTTTTCAATTTTAACAATATGAGCAGTTTTTTTGCCAAGCTGCAGATTCTGGGGTGCATTAGAAGGGGTGTGGTTAGTAGGTCAAGAGATATTTTTCTTCCTCTTTACTCTACCCTGGTGAGGCCACATCTGGAATGTTGTGTCCAGTTCTGGGCCCCTCAGTTTAAGAAGGATAGGAAAGNTCTGTATGAATACACATAGGAATTTTTTCCCAGTGTGGGTGCCAGAACACTGGAACAGACTGCCCAGAGAGGTTGCGGAGTCTACTTCTCTGGAGGTATTCAAAACCCGTCTGGATGCGCTTCTGTGTGACCTGGTGTAGGGAATCCTGTTGTGTCAGGGGGGTTGGACTAAATGATCTTTCGAGGTCCCTTCCAACTCGTAATATTCTGTGATTCTGTGATTCTGTGATATTTGTTTGTCAGCTTGCCTCTTGTGAAACGCACACTGATGATCTTAGGATTTTTTAAGGAAGGTTTATGATACTGTACATTCAGATTCACTGATATTATAATCTGCAGGCATGGTATACACATCTTGTTAAAACTGCTGCATTCATGATAGACATACAGACAAAATTATCACAGGGAAGGGAAATGCAAGCTCTTTTTTTCTGAGATGATTCAAGATGATTTCATTTAAGTGAATTTAAATGAATGTTTTTGTTACACGATAATGTCATTGTCACCATTCTTAGTTTCTACCAGGATTAAGCTTGTTTCAAGATAGCTTCAGTAAAGCCACGAGAAAAAATAGCCACCAAAATATTTCACGTTTTAGATTAGTGTAACTTTGGTCTTCTTTTACATGTAACAGTCAAATGTCACAGGATCTAACTCTTTGTAACCAGAAGAAAAAAAAAACAAAACATAAATATGGGTCTTTTATGAAATTCTTCAATATCAATTCACCAATATTTCCTATTCAACATAAATAGTGTGATATTGCTCGACTAGTTCTTTTGCACACTTCCCCAATTATTTCACCAGGGGAGGTATTCAAAACCCCTCTGGACACACTTCTGTGCGACCTGAAGATGTAAGGAATCCTGCTGTGGCAGGTGGATTGGACTAGATGATCTTTCGAGGTCCCTTCCAACTCCTAATATTCTGTGATTCTGTGAATGGAAAAAAAACCACTTCATTTCCTGCTAAAGACACAAAAATTTCCAAAATAATCTGCTCATTCATTTTGTCTTTCACTGCATTTACCCTTTTATAATAACTGTTGTGGTTCACATTTTACATTTAAGAATGTGTTCACCTGGCAACATTCTTCAGCTGACATCATCTTATTCAGCTTGTAGATATTAAAGCATCTTCAGTTTTACTGCATGTGGTTTTCTGTGTTCTTCCATGTTCCTTCCTTCATTCTCCCCAAAAAAAGATATTAATCATCTCTTTCCTCACCTCCCTACCAATCCCACTTCATTCTCTGCATCTGCAACTTCCTAAAACTACTTTTTTTTTTTTTTCTCTTTTTACATTAGCATTCCCTACTTTCCCAGTAGTTTGGAAAGAACTACTTGTTAACCCTTAGTTTGAATTTGCTATCTTGGCTTCTTCTGTTTCAATAACAGTCAAATGGAGAATGTTGAACTGAATTCACTTAACTTACTTCCCTGTGGGCTGGACTGCCTAGATACTTTACATTCCCTCTATAACTATACATCAAGCTTCCCAGGTTAGGAAGAGTGTTGCTGCACAGATGAGTCTGATTTACAGTATGGAAGTTCAGAAACGACCTAAGGCTCATGACTAGTTATTAACAATGGTGATAAGTCAGAGGTTCTCCATACCTTCTGTGTTTCTGTATTTATTGCCATACATGGACACTAGATAGCAGGATCAAGTAGCTACAATAATGTATGTGTTAATTCACTAGCAGTGGAGGAAGGGCTGGTCTGCAGCCTCTTTCAAGGGCTCATCCCACATAAAACCATGGGTCTGGACTGTGTTCACCTCAGCGTGTTAAGAGAAGAGACTGATACTGTTGCAAGGCTACTGTCTATAATACTTGAGAAGTTATAGAGATCAGGGGATGTTCCTGATGACTAGAAGAGGGCAAATGTCATACCCATCTACAAGTAGGGTGCAAGGCCCAGAAGAGAGTGCAGGAAAGTAGAGATCCATTAGCAGACAAGTAGTAAAAAAGAACTCCTAGAAAATATTACAAACTAAATGAAGCAAGCGATTGGGAAAAACCATCAGGGATTTACCAAGGGGTACTATGGAACACCTTCTAAATGAAGATAACATCTTTTCTTGATGTGGGGAGAGCAGCACTGTTAACCTAGACTTCGGCAAAGTCTTTGATGTTGTTTCACACAGCCTTCCCTTGACAAACTGGAAAGTTACAGATTGGATGGGTGGTCTCCAAGATGGGGGGTAAATTCATAAATTACTTGGATGATGGAACTGAGAGCACCTTCACTGAGTTTGCTGATGAAGCTAAAGTGAGTAGTGGGGTAGGCACATCAGATGGACCAGCTGTCTTATAGATAGACCTGGATAAGCTGAAAGAGTGGGATACCAAGAATTATATAAAAATTTACAAAGATAAGTGTAAAATCCCATACATGTAATAAAAAAAAATGAAAGAGCCCAGTACAGGTTAGGGGCTGTTTGACTGGGGAACATTCCTGTTGAAATGGACCTGAGGGTCCTGGTGAACAAACAGCTAAACCAGAGTCATTAGTGCATCACTGCAGCAATAAAGGAAACTTGCATCCTGGGCTGCCTCAGGGCTGCATCCACAGACAAAAGATGTGTTCATTCCACTACGATCGGTGCTTGTCAGGATGCATCTGGAGTACTGTGTCTATTTCTGGTCCTCACAATTCAAGAAACATCCTGACAGACTGTGGGTTCTGGAAGAAATGGCAAAGATAATCAAGTGATTGGAAAACCTGTCCTATAAGAAAAGGCTGAAAGAGTTAGAAGTTTTCTCCCTGGAGAGGAGAAGGCTTAGAGGGGAAAACACCACGGTAGTCCAGAACTTAAAGAGGTGGTTATAAAGAGGTTGGATGTTCTCTCTTTACAAGGAGCCACATGGAGAAGACAAGGAATAACACTTTCAGGTTGCACTTGGAGAGGTTTCAGCTCAATATAAGAAAGAAGAACAATCATTCACTGGAACAACTTCCCCAGGGACAAGGTAGGGTCCCATCAGTGGAGATTTTCAAAGTCCATTTAGGCAGAGTGCTAGATAATCTGATCCAAGCTTCCTTTCCCAGAAATGGATTCACCATATGGCCTTTGAGATCTCTTCCGACTTGGGCTGTTCTATCACTCTAGGATTGTTATGTCTGTGGTCTGTTCACTGAGCCAGAACCTAGATGTACACTCCTTACAAAGCATCAATAAATAGATGCAGCTGTTTTTAAGAACAGAAACTGGGAGGAGTAATGACAGCGTCAGAAATTCTTACACATTTGTAGAAGCATAACATAATGACAGACACAAAAGCAGGATCCTGGAATCAGAGTTCTGGTCACTATGGTAGTCTTTATACACAGGAATTTAGAGATAAGCTGATGATATTTTCTTAAAGCAATACATTCTGAAGACTTGAAGTCATATTTTAATTTTTAGGGAAAAAATAAAAACAAAAGCTAAACAACCAAGGTAAAAACAAAAAGCTTGTTCCTATATGTCAGGGTTTCAGACTGGGCTGACCACCAACCAAATGACAGATGCTCTCTATTACCCCTTCTTCTCCCTCCACATGAGAAGGTAAAGGGGATAAGACAGAGAGAGAGACTTGTGGATTGGAAAAAACCCCTAAAATACTCCAAACCCTAAGACAACAAAACTCCCCTCCTTGAGTTGCAAGCTTTGAAATTCAATCATTTCTCTTCTATATGAACAGGGCAGCTGATCGTAGTGAGTGTAACTACATACTGAATATCTGTAAAAAGTATTGGACAATGAAGCTGAGGGTCTTCTCTCCCATCTTACTTTTTAAGTTGATTTTCCTATCAAATTCATCTTTCCTTTTCTTTCTTTTTTTCTTTTTTTTTTTTTTTTAGAGTGCGTCAACTGTATTCGAAAGTATGCATGGTTTGAAGCTTTTCACCAAGGATCTAATGTTACCCACATGATATTCAATTTATTTCACCTTTAAAATACTACAATACTTCAGGTCACATTTTCTCACATATTTACTCTTTATATTCTTTCTGTTTTACTGAACCCTAATCTCCATAAGATTGAAACAAACATGCATATTTCTTATGTGTTGTGATGAGGTACAGAGAACTTTGAAATTCTTTTGAAAACAAACAGCTGGTGCAGCAGCTTTTGGAAACAAATAAAAAACAAAAGCCACTTCTGTTGACAAAAATACACATCCCCCTTCTATATTTCTTCTCTTGCTGGTTTAGTTGGAGTAGTTCAAACTCATTTCAAAACACAGAAAACCCCAACAAACCACAAAAAAAAATACAAAAAAAACCCCAAACCCAAACCAAACAAAACACAACAAAACTAAACCAAAGAAACAAACACAAAAAAACCAAACCACAACCAAACCAAGGTAAGGCAAATGGAAATATCCCCAGAGTTCAGGGAATTTATTGCATCTTTGGATTTATTCCTTTGCAAATGGAAAAATATTAATATATTTTCTATTTCAAAATTAGCTGGAATTAAAAAGAAACCCCAAAGTTAACTGAGTTCAGGATTGTAGCCTAATTCTAACTACATTTGCTTTTAAACTGCTGGTCCTTAATAGGTAAAACAAAGACATCGTACTCTGAACTCACCTTCTTTCTATTACAGAAGCAGAATTTCAACTCTTTTTTTCAATGAGTTGTAGTTAGTTCTCCTGAAAAGTCACAAATTTAGCATAGCAGTAAATTAAAGACTGCAAAGTAAACTCCACTTTCCTTGACCTTTTCCTTAAATGTCATCATATTGCTCTTTGCATAGCTATATTTGAAAAGGAAAGGTAATGCTTAGGAAAGGTAAGGTGATAAGTAAAGAACAGAAAAATTTCTCACAATCCTCAGAGAAAATAATTTTCTCATATATCTTTATATTGTAGAATTGCATTTTTACAGTTATATTTATTATAGTTATCATTTTATATATGGTTATATTATTATAATTAATATTATACAATACAAAACAGAATTTTCCCATAAAAATAGAATTTTATGTTGCAAAACAATATTTGACATTTGTGAGAGCCAGACCACTACATGGAAAATTTGCTGTATGGCCATCCTTTCTTCACTTTCCTGGAATTAGAAGGGAGCCCTCTGGTCCAGAACAGAAACTTCTTCCATAGATAGCTTCTAGATACCTCTTTCTCTTCTTTTTCAAGTACATGAAAATAAATATATACTTCATAAAGGAATGTGAAGGTAAATATTTCAAAAGCATCTTTGGACAGTCTGAAACTGGTGAAGTTTTAAGTCAGACAGTACCGAAGAAAGACACAAGATGTAGGACCTCCTTCTTTGTGTTATTAACTGAAACTATTCTAGGAAGTGTTGGAATGAGTAAGGTTGTGGTGGGTTTAAGGTCTCTTCCCAGCCCCCACACACGGCAGTTAAAGGAGAGACTGGATTGGAAGTTCTAATCCAAACCATAACAAAGGTGTAGGGGGGGGTCAATGTGAAGGAGAGAAAAAAAAAGTAATACTTTTCATTTCTTACTAGCACTCTTTCATATTAAGAACTTCTGTGAAATATGAGAGATGATGCCCACACTCCTCTAAAATGTGAAGTGCAGGATTTTGTCAGTGATTATATTGGATAATTAGTTGATTTTGTTTAGGGGTTGAGATGGGTCGTGTGGGAGTGCCCCTGAAGATGCTTCTGTCAAATACTTTCGAAGGGGTGTAGTAAAAGTATGGACCTTCATTTAAAAGAATAAATTTTCCTCACCACTGCAACTTTTAAGCTTATGGTCACAATTCTTGCCACAAATGGTTGCAATTAGAGAACAGAATGAAAACAAATACAGGCTTGATTGTAGAACTTGTGTGGACTGCCGAAAGTTTATATTAACCCAGAAGTAGTCACAAAAACCAGGTTAGATATGTTACTTTTAATTCTTTTGTTTAATGGACCTAAAATCATGTTGAAAAAATTTTATTTGTCACAAGAAAATATTAACATTTATTTTGTACAAAGATCAGCATCAATGTCTCATTCATATGGAATATATACTTTTGCCAAAAATACCTAATTGCTCTCAGCTTCCTTTTGGGGTACTGTACATTGACTTTAAGTAGACTTAAGTACTTGGTAGATGAAAACTACAAACATTCTCTTTCGGTAAGTAGAATTGGATCAGCTTACAGCAGACAAGATTTTTTGCCCTTCTTCTTAAATCCATCAGAGATATTGTCATATACACTCTTTGTACGTATTACATGGATTTTCATACCTTATCTGAACTTCAGCAGTCTGTTTAGTGATTGTTTCAGACAAAGTATTTCAAGGAGATATTCATGTACAGAATGTGCATGAAGTATTTGACATTACTTCATGTTCTTTCAGAATAGTTCTAATTATTCACCTCAATGTGCTTTGTACATGCCAGTATATTAGAATAACACAATTTTCATATGCGTCTACTTTACACATAGTCAAGGTGATTTAGAGGGAAGGTTATGAAACTAGCCTTTGTTATTCAGTTACCTGCCAAAACTGATCATCCTCCTTTTGTTCTTTTTTTTTTCTTTTTCCCTTTAATCCATCACACATTTATTTTTTCTCTCTTCTATAAATCCAAGTAACTTAGAAAGGTCTGTAGAGATGGCAGTGGAGTGGCAGGAAGGAAGGAGGGAAACCCAGAAAAGCTACAATCCCTAGGATAGCAAACCTACCATATATAAATGCAATATTCTTAATGACAACTAGCAGGGTAAGAATATTTCTGTGTACAAAAAGAGTGGGAAATTGTTTTCAGTGAAACAGGAGTAGCTGCTTTTAAAAAAAATATTTCTGGATATATCTGTATTATTTTTTCTGTCTCTATAACTTGTTAAAGAACTAAACTTCTGATTTCATCTTTCCCTTTTGCTTGTTTCCACAAGATGCACCCAGGCCTGGAAGTCATCTGAAAGCAAAACTGAAATAATTTGAGTTACATCTGAATTAGGTAACCACAGAATTACAGGATCACAGAATCACAGAATGTTAGGAGTTGGAAAGGACCTCAAAAGAACATCTAGTCCAACCACTCTGCCACAGCAGGTTTCCCTAGACCAGGTCACACAGAAGCACCTTCAGATGGGTTTTGAATATCACCATAGATCCTGTGGCCAAGCCCTAGATATAAATATGTTACTCTACAAACACCAACCACAGAGCTGAAATACCATTAGGAAAATAAATAAATAAATAAATATGTAAAAAAATTACTTTTAAAGAAAAAGTTTAACTTTGTTTCATAAAACATGATCTGCACTTAAAGAATGAATTGGATATACTGGGAGATAACACTTAAATTCTCAGGATTAAGGAAACTAGTTCAAAATGCTCTATCTAGAATATGATAATTAGAATTTAATTATAACTGAATCGAAGCATCTTGGCTGAAGACATTGTAAACTGGGTAAAGGGGAACAGACCTGTCAGCAAATGTATAACAGCAACATGTTTCCATCTGAGGTTTCACAGTTAAAGTAACTGAAAAAATCTTATATTTGCAATACTGATTTTAAGATTTTAGAGGATCCAGAGCATCGTTACAAAATGGCTATAACAAGGAAAGAAGTGCTCTGGGAAGAATTACGTAAATCATAAGTTTCATTCATGAAGGATATAAAAGCTTTGGACTTGTCGTGAGATTGGTATTTTCAGTCCTTGACAGAATCCAGTTCCCAAGTGTCATTCTTCACTTTACGTATCTGCAACTCAAGGTTCCCATTATGAATACATTAAAATTAAAATATCTGCAGCTATGAACCACTAACATGTCTGAGCTCTATGTCTAGTTTAGCACAATAAAAGGCTATGTTTAAGGTCAGAGAAGAAGTGAAGGACAGCCTCCTGTGTGAGATGCTGCTGGTATTCTCAAGACAATAGCTCATATAGAGGTAAAAACTATGTTGTAACCTGGTTTTAATCCAGTACGTAGACTTGATCTGGCCCATAATATTCAACCAGCATGATGAAAAGTTATTGACAGTATGAATCTAGAAATCATACATATGAATTAATATATGTGGCCTGAACTAAATCCAGTGTATTTGGGAAATCCACCAGTACCTGTATCCTGATGACAGGATCTTCAAATGCCTGTCAGAACATTATTTGTATGTCTCAGTCTGTGTGCATGTGAAAGAGAGAAACTAGAAGTGAACTTTGTCTTTCAAACAGCAAGGCCTGTAACATGCCATATTCATTCTCAGCTTTCCTGGGATTACAGTCTGTCCTTTCACTTACTGGCAGACCTACATTTTCTCTGTCAGTTCCTCCTCAGAAATGTGACCCTGAAATAACAAATAAACAGATTTCTAGTAGGTGTGAGAACTTCTTGTTGACAAGAGTGGACAGTGGAAAAAGGAAGAAGAGCTTGTCACTTCGCATAGGAGTGACTAGGTTGCAGGATAGTATAGGTTCATCCAGGAAAACAAACTTTATTCCTGTATTGATAGTATGTACTGACTTTATTTGATGAAATATTGATGTTCACTTATCCAGTTGTCTTCTTTTTGCAAGAAGACAACTGCAGAACACTTCAGTCAAGTAATATGGTTCACCCCATTTGGGGGGAAATCTCAATTAAAACGCAAAGCAGAAAGGCAGGAGACATTTGGTTTCCACTGCTATTTCTTTAATGGTGGTGTAATTTGCTGAGGAACGTAACCAGGAGGAGTAATGATTGCTACCACTTTAATCTGCATAAGAAATAGACTGTCCATGAATAACCAGTGGGGCTTCTAGTAGCTATATATGGCCTTTTAATGTGAGAAGATACGAAGGAGGTAAAATCCAGCTGTACATTCTGACTGTTCAGTGAAACACAGATTTAAAATATTTTTTTTCTCTTAGGTCAAGCAGTCACACAGCTGTAAAGTTCCTGACTTTGTATCCAATGCAAAGGGTCTCAGGATAAAGCAAAGAAGATCATGTATTAGTTGCGATTAATGTTTACCATCTGATTAGATATGCAAGTAAAAGAGGAACAGCTTTTCAGAGACAGGCTTACTCCATCTTTGCAGAAACATTCAGCCAGCAGAACCTACAAGCTTTGTATTGGTTTAGCTTCAGAAAACTTGCAGCTCCAGAAGAATTCAGACATAGTTTGCAGGGAATTCTGATATGAAATGAGATGTAATTTTGGACCACCAATTTTGAGAAACCATCAGAAGCTGGAGCAATCTCCTCAGACTGGGCTAGAACACCGCCAACATTTCTCAATCTGTGACAATTCCACTCCATCTTGACTCAGATGCTTTGTCCTCTGTCTCAGTCCTAAATCACACCCTAGGCTAGGATGTAAGAAGGAATCCGTGGAAAGAAGACTATCTTCCAGGACAGATTGAAGATACTTTCAGCTATTTTAGTATTCAACCGTTTAACATGGCCATTCTCACTGCATCCTCTTTAGCCTCCCCCTTGTTTTCAAATCATTGACTTCTGTTCTTCATTTTGATTTGGAGTATACATTACATATGCAGGGGTAGTTGTTATTCTGTCCTGTCAGCTGGTGGTCAGACACATTTCTAAAACCTTATATGTACCTGTTCTGCATTTGAGGTAAAGCCAGAAACATCACTGACACAAGCAGCAGGGAGATGTGTTTATACATAGCAAATAAATAATGTGCAGGCTCTGTAGCTGTTAGACTGGACATCACACATACCCTCAGCCTTCTGGTATACTCAGGCTGAAAAATCCATGTTCTCAGTCAAACTATCAGCTTTTAAAAAAAATCAATAGAAGTGTCTGAGAGTTTTTATAGGAATTCTCTGTTGGTGAGCCTTTAAAGTAGAGATGCTTTGCCTCTCCTACAGCTCTCACTCATGTTACTCATTACTTTTGTCAGTCTGTTAAATGTTATGTTAACTTTTCCAGATTTCCTGAAGCCCTACCAGGATTTTTCTGGAATTACTTGCAAAGCCTATTTGATAAAAGCTCTTTTGTTTCTGTCTGCAAATAGTTCTTCCTATTTATTAAGATACTGTTACTAAGAGATTTTCTTAAACTGAAAGCACATAACCTTCTGACAAAAATGAAGAAAAATTCTCCACAATGACTAATTACAAACACATCTTTCTTTTTCAGTTTTTTTTTAATGCTTTTATACAGACTACATCAACAGAAAGATCTTACAAATGGGTCCATCATAGCAGGAAATATCTTGGCATAGCAACAAGAGTTTCCCTTTCTCCTCCCTTTGCCTACTCTCCTGCACCTCTTCCCCTGTCCCCATTTCTCTTCCTTTCCTTATTTGCCTTCTCCATTCCCTTTACCCTCACAGTTTCCTTATTATGGAGGTACTACATAGGAAACGAAGCCTCACAGAGACTTTTGACTACCTGATAACAAATGGAAGGCCATGCCTGTCTTGCAATGAAGGCTTTGGCTCTTGCTTCCAGTTCAGAGAATGCTGGAGGCTTTACTGCCACATCACGTTCCTGTGCTGGGATCATGGGTCCTGCAGCTCCAGCCCTCTACACTAGAACATTTCACAAGCGGCCTGACTATGCTGAGATGACACAAACAAAATTTTATCCTGGAAGAGACAGACTTTCTACAAGAAATTATAAACCTGGAAGTGCCCCAATACAAGCCAGCAGGAGGAGGACGTGTGTAAGACAAGTGTAAAGTGGATTGCAGAATCCTGATATCCCAGATTTTGCTCTCCATCCCATCTCCGCAATTTTCTCTGTGAGAATCTCAAACGTGTAATGTGTCCAGACCATTAAACAATTTGTCATTCAGAAAAGGTTATAATCTTGGATGCATCTGCTGAGGATGAGGCCCATCTGGTTTTAATGCAGCATAGCTTGGGCATGAGGTAGATGATTTACAGTACCTGTTCATTAAAGCATAGTTAAGACTTAAAAATTTAAAAGGATATTAATTCTTTTGTTAAAGTGTATTCACACATCTATTCATGATTTTTCTTGAGTTTACCGAGATTATGTTTGGTAGAAGCAGGACAGGTAACTGCTCTTTAAGTCAGCATAGGTGAGCTAGGAATCCTGAACTCATTATTCTCCTGTAATTGCACTGATTTAATAATACTTAACAACCTTCAGCATGTTTCATCACAATTTCATTCACAGAATTAAAACTGAGTCACAAATACCAATTAAGATTCATGGTGCCCATAAAGCAGAACCTTGGAGTGATCATAATGTTAATTCTGTAGTTGTATAAACATTATGAGTGAACTGGAAAGATAAGGAAGAGAGCTTCTATAAAAATGTATGACACTTGCATAGCAATTGAGTTACTAGTAAAATAGTTTACTTACCAGGACTACAGACTTTTGGCTGCCATAAATGAACTGAAAACCGTTCTGCAAAATCATGAGATAATCTGTTAAATAAACTGTATTCTCTGTTTGAAGGTAGTTTATATCTCTGCAAGCGCTGCCTCTAACTCTGAAGAGATTGGCTGTCAATGAAGATCTCGAGAGCATGAAATATGGAGAAAGATTCCTGAAGAACATCAAAAAGCAATCTCTAGGATGAAAGAGGACCAAAAATCCCAGGAAAAAGGCCTTCAGGAAAAGGATAATTGGAACTTACTGGCATAATAAGGAAACTACTGAGGGGAAAGAGTTGGGAGCAAAAGGTAATGACAGAGATGATTTGGATAAGAAAAGAGGTTATAAAATGAGTGTATGAGGTTTTATCTGCAGGTGTTCAGGGAAATGGTTCCTGCTGTAAAGTTTAAATTGTACAGTGAAAAATCTTTATAAAATTGGGGTTTGACTCTTCATTGTTAGATATGAGGTTCTTTACATAAGTGACACACACATACAATTTTCTTTCCATATCTTGATACACACCATTATTTATATTAAAACTTTTCTAGCTGCCAGTGCCTCATCTGTTTTTACTAGCAATTATATTTATTGTTTTAACTTGTTAATGCTAAATACATTCATAACTAATTTTTAAAGTTGTCAATGACATAATGACAATTTTCTCTTTTTTTTTTTTTTTATGTGCATTATCTACGTTCTGTCCTTCACTTTCTCACTTTCTCCATATATAAATAATGGTTTGATTTATTCAGGAAATATTTGTAAGAAAAATTTCATTGTCTAAACTTTTGACTAGAGACCGACTTTCTTTAATCATAAGTTGCTCTCCTAAATATATGGAAAGTGCTTAATTGTCACTTCAAGTGTTTCAGGTGCATCCACTCTTTCATAATTTTCTTTCTTTTGTAGTTAATATTTTGTCAAAATGCCATCTCCTCCAAATTAAATTTATTTTGACTAACATATGTGAAATAAAACCCTCTTCTGTGGCTACTTTCTCAATATTTGTTTAATATTAAAAATTGCTTAATTTTTTTCTCTTTAAAAGCATTAATGGTGAAGGCTTTCTTTCTGAGAGGTATTTACAACAGACATGCTTCAGTGAGACAAACTTTCTTATGGTATCCCTTTGAAAGATAAAAATGGCATGAAAGGCATAAGATAATGTTCTTAGCATGAAACCTGGGGCTACAAGTATGTGGAGCAGGGAAGAAATGTTAGTAGTAGTTGAAATTCACTTTGTAACATATGGGGAGGAATATGTTATTATAATGTCTTGCAATAGTTGTAAAACATGAGTTTTAGGGGAGTGCTTTGGGTGTGTGTTGTTGATAGGCTTAACACCAGGTAAAGAAATGCCAGTAAGTGTTTATGTATTTGTCTTATTTCTTGTTTTGTAGCCCTTTTACTAAAGTCCTGTGTAACCACAGGCTGTAGCGGGGAGCTAGACAGCTTAGTGCTGGTGCTTTGCACCCATCCCTGTAGCAGAGTCAGTTAATCTCCCTATCTCACTATATACCTCCTTT
Source organism: Galbula dea (assembly GCA_013399015.1). Lineage (NCBI taxonomy): Eukaryota > Metazoa > Chordata > Aves > Piciformes > Galbulidae > Galbula > Galbula dea. The sequence continues at coordinate 16,202 of VWZX01006267.1, forward strand.
GCTGAGAGCTCCTAATGTCACTGTTGAAAACAAGGAGGAGAGAGGATAAGGGCTAGATAGGTGTCTTTGTACCATGTCTTTGTTCAGGTCATACTTATTTATATTTTATATCCTGCATTATATATATCGTGTTATGTATACAGACAATATTCAAACTGGAAGTTCAAAACTGCAAAGTTCACAATAATAAGTGTTGGAAATTAATTCAATACTTATGTTTTGGAGGAAGCAGCTCGGATTCATAAGGCTATTTTGATTCTTTTCCATTCTGAATTTGCAGAAGAAGTTTTTTACTAATCCACTGTTTGAACATGAAGTTTTGAAATGGCTTATATATTAAGTATGCAGACAACCAGCAAAACTTTTTTCATTCTCTTAAGCATATCTGGTGTGCAAGGAAGCATTACTAGTCAGAATTTTTGATATATCTACAAGGAAATGTGAATAGGATAAGGCATTTATAATAGGACAAGCTGTTCTGAATGACATTATACTCTTGAAGTTTATGGCCATGTGAAAATGAATCTGACATGGTTTATTACAGAACTGTGATGGAGCAACATTTGAGTGAACAGGAAGATTTTGGTTTCTGTTATGTAGTTATAACTGAGCAGTATTCAAAAATGAATGTAAAATGGAAGTTGAAGCCACCTTTCCTAAAATTCCTTTTGTAACATGTATTCTGCAAGTATGAGGAAAAAAATAATTAATTATAATACAGTTCTAAGGTGTTGTTACCATCTTGGAACTTAAAACTCAGAAAAGTTTTAACTTTACTTAGTCTAAAATGTGCAAATCTACTAAGTGTGAGATCCATAAAAAATCTCTTGTGTGGGCAAGAGCTTTTAATTTTATTTTGGAGTTTGTTTTTTCCTTTAAATATTTAAATGGTGGTAGTTCTGGCTCTGTTCTAACACTAGTGTCAAGTGGATTTTGAGTCTTGTGACTATTTCATTATAAGTTTGTTTAAGGAAGATTTCAATAAATGCAAATTGCAAATGCAAATTGTAGCCCTCATGCTCAGTAACATTTAGTGTAAACACCACTGTGGAAGTCGGTGCTTGTGTGCCAAAGATTGAAGGTCCAGCTTTACCGTAGTACAAAGAACAGATGTAGCATATGTAGAAAAAGTATCATTACATTTTATAAAATATAAAAATCAGATTACCACGCTGTTCAAGCAACAACACACCCAATCAGAATGCAGAGTTGAATGCGTGGGCTCTGATTTTATGTCACGCAATATTGGCTTTTCATTTAAGAGATCTTGATTAATTCTGTTTTATACTTTATATAAAAATAAATAGACGCAAACTCAAAACTATAATACAGTAGTAATTTCCTGTATACAATTATAATAAATAAAAAACAACAAAAAGCCCCAAATAAAATAGTTTTGCTGCATGAAAATCCTGAAACTGTGGAGAAATTTAAAATGATAAATTAATTCCTTTAAAAGAAATTAAAATTTCACTTATTCTTTAAGTGTTGTCTGGATGCCTAAGGGTAGCAGCAAAAGGAATAAATCCAAGTGTGGATAAGGAATAATGGAATTTATATGAGCTAAAATATGAATTTTCTCAAGCATTGTGGTTAGGACCTTTCAGTTGTTCAACTGGTAAGGGAGAAGTGGCCAAGAAAAGAAGTCTTTCTCAAAATCTCTTTTGTCTAATCACAGAATCATAAAATGATTAAGGTTGGAAAAGACCTCTAAGATCATCAAGTCATCATTGACCCAACACCACCATGCCACTAAACCATTTTGTGAAATATCACATTTACATGTTTTTCAAAAATGTCCAGGGATGGTGACTCCACCCCTTCCCTGGGCAGCCTGTTCCAATGCTTAACAACTTTTTCTGTGAATTTATTTTTCCCAATTTCCAACCTGAACCTCCTTCGGTAGAAATCGAAGCCATCTATTGTTTTCCCTTTGCTAGTTAACAAGGGAGACCTATCCCAATCTTGCTTCAACCTCTTTTCAGGTTTGTTGGCTTACCTGTTTTGTTACAGACCTATCTGATTTGCAGGTTTTCAATTTCTTACAGTTCAACTCATGACTATGTTTTCAGCAGTGTGGAAATCTTACTGACTTCCTTTTGTGTCTGTGGCTTCCTTCCTTCCTTTTTGCCAGTATTCACCTCACTGCTCTGATACATCTAGTTCAGAGACCAAGTTGTGCTCTTTGGAATTATGAAAATGTCAACTTCAAGCGTAACCCTTCCTAGCAATAGAACTAATACTGTAGAGCTTGTGGGCCGAACAAACATATAGTTTTCAAAGCAAAGTATGAAAATATGGACTTCAGTTTTGATTTTTCCTTTGATGACAAATGGCAAGAAAATATCAGAGAAGGAAGAGCTGGAGCATGAAACAGTCGTATAAATTTCATTGTATGCATTGGGCTGCAGGTCAACTTTGACGAATAGGTTCTTTGGTGCTAAAATGCATGAATCTTTTTAGTCTGTGCTAAGGAGCTTTAGGTAAGAAAATCCTCTACCAGAAAACAAGCCAGGTGTATTCCACCTCTTTGCTGAAGTGCATTAAACCCCATACTCTTTAAGGGTATTGACTTCCTTGTGCTCTGTATTAAGCTCTTAAATTCGGACATAATACTAAGGAAAGACTGATCATAAGAAGTAAAGAAAAAGTACAGTCACAGTAAGTTGCAGCTAGTTCTGGATGTAGTTTACATTGTCAAGTCTGTTAAGTACCCAAGTGTATTTTAATGTTTAAATTTCTACTGCAAAAGGTGAATATAGTGAAAAGATGTGTGCTTCAAGATGTCTGTCAATATAGAAAACTCTGTACCTTACCAAGTTTAATTTTCTCTTCTGCTTTAATGACACTTGCTAAGTTTGTGAAAATACATATTTTTTTGAAAACAGTGTTTTTATAAAAGTTTATTCAAACGTATCTTTTTGTTAGCTACATTATTCCTGTGTTTCCTGGTGAATTTTACGTTATAAAGACAGATTTTCTTCTGGCGAGTGCAGATCCTGGAATGAAATAAGGTAACACATCCTTATATTTGTCTTCAGACTCCAACTCATTGAACACACAGTCATAGGAGCTTTTATTATACAGCATAAAATTAAACACAGTAAGCAAGGCTTTTGCACTACTACTCTTAGAAGTTCTCTCTCACTGCATCTGACTTTGCACTGTATAACTACTTATCTGGTTACTTCCTATGTAAGTGGTTAATTTATAAACACATATCTGGGAAAGTATTATTAAAAGCCACTTCAGCTTATTGCACAGTGGAAAAAAATACTTTCTTTAAGCTATTTTTATTTCTTTCTTTAGTTAGGAATATGGACACATGCCTTGAGTGAACATTCATGGCTGAATGTTTCCAGAAGATAATACTTGTCTCTCCCTGAAGTCTAGTTTGCCTGCCTCTAAATAATGTACAAAAGGAGATGAACACTACAAATGGTTTGGCAGATTTTACAAAACATAAGAGTATATGCCTATCAAAGATGTTTTCATATATATTCAGGTTTAGCAATGGTCTGTCACTCAATATGCATGAGAAAATGCAGGAATTTTTATGATAAGCCTTTTTATTTCCGTATTGTTTCTTCAATATTAGTTCGTATGCTGTAGAGAAAGTGACAGTTCAGAGTAGTTAGGAAATTATTTACTCACTAGGAAAGATAGTACTACCTCACTTTTGTTACTTAGAAGTTTGGACAAAATGTTTGGACAAACCCATGGACAATTCACATGATTTTTTATTTTAAATTTGAAAAGCTTGGTGAAATTACCATTCCTTTTTTAAAAAGTCAGCATTTTTTTATGATTGTTTTCAATATAACCTCTTCCACATCGTAGACTGACATCATTGTCAGTGTGCTAGCAAAATGTTGAGGCGGCTTGAAGGGACTTGCATCTAGGTACAAAATTTCTCCTGTATCTATCTGTGAAAATATTGCTGTAAGGTTTCTCCTATCTTTCTAACAAACAAGAATAGCTTTTGATCAGAACAGTGTGAAGCAAATTTAAGTGTGCTATACTTCCAAAACCTGTCACAACATTTTGTCTGTCTTAAAGCCCTGCAAAGCTAATAAAGTTCTAACATTATTATCAGCAGTGATTTTTGGTAGTGTAATTGTTAAATATCTTTTATTGTTCATCTCACCATCATTGAGGTACTGGGAAAAATATAGAACCAGCTCTGCATAAGATTCATGGAAGACTGTCTTTTGGCAGTCAAGCATATGAAAAGAGTTTTTCACAGAATCACAGAAGCACAGAATCATTATGGTTGGAAAGGACCCTCAAGATCATCTAGTCCAACCGGTAGCCCTACACTACTCTTATCCCTAAATCATCCCCTGAAGAAACACATCTATCCTCTTCTTAAAAACCTCCAGGGACGGTGACTCCACCACCTCCCTGGGCAGCCTATTCCAATATCTCACCACTCTTTCAGTAAAGAAATTCTTCCTAATATCTAATCTAAACCTACCCTGGCACAACTTAAGCCGATTCCCTCTAGTCCTGTCACTAGTCACAAGGGAGAAGAGGCCAACACCCACCTCCTTAGAATGACCTTTCAAGTAGCCGAAGAGAGTGATGAGGTCTCCCCTCAGCCTCTTCTTCTCCAGGCTAAACAATCCCAACTCCCTAAGCCTCTCCTCATAAGGCCTGTTTTCCAGACCCCTGATTAGCTTAGTTGCCCTTCTTTGCACCCTCTCC
>VWZX01006268.1:0-44521 GCA_013399015.1 Galbula dea
CCTTCCAACCTGGGCCATTCTATGATTCTATGATTCTCTGTCTCTACAACTGTTGAGGTAAAAATCCATCTTCTACCTACTTTCCCTCCAAAGGAGTTATTTTCAATCTAAGTTACAGGACCATCTATCATAGCTGGAAACTGGGCATTATCACAAGGCCTTATGTAAATTGCTTAGTGCCTGCAGAACCACACAAAATATCCCAAGTTGAAAGGGATCCACAAGGATCATTGAGTCCAACTCCTGTTTAGGCACAGGAAAACCCCGAAGTCACACTATGTGGCTAAGTGCATTGTCCAAGTGCTTCTTAAACTCCATGAGATTTGTTGCCACAACAGCCTCCCTGGGGAGCCTGTTCCAATCACAGAATCACAGAATGTCCTGAGTTGGAAGGGACCCACAAGAATCTTTGAGTCCAACTCCTATAGGCACAGGACAACCCCAAAGTCACACTATGTGCCTAAGTGCATTGTCCAAGTGCCTCTTAAACTCCGTGAAAGTTGGCGCCATGACAGACCTCCCTGGGGAGCCTGTTTCAATGCTCCACCACTCTCTGGGTAAAGAAGCTCTTCCTAACATTCAACCTGAATTTCCACCGGCTCTGCTTCATGCCATTACCCTGCGTCCTGTCGTTGGTCACCAGAGAGAAGAGGTCAGCACCCACCCCTCCCTCTCTTCAGAGGAAGTTATACACAGCCATGAGGTCTCCCCTCAGTCTCCTCCCACCTGAACAAACCAAGTGATTTCATCTTTTCCTCATACGTCTTCCCCTCCAGGCCCTTCACCATCTTTGTGGCCCTCCTCTGGACACTCTCCAACAACTTCATGTCCCTCTTGTATTGTGGTGCCCAAAGCTGCACACAATACTCCAGATGAGGCTGCACCAAAGTTGAGTAAAGTAGGAACCATAGCTTTTAATTGAGAAGTGTGATGTGGAGTGATCCTCAGATAGCACACAGAGGTGGCCTGAGCCCAACAGAACAGGGTCACAAAACTAGAAACAGTCATGGACAGAAATTACCTAAAAACAATCCAAGTGGTTCATCTGTGTTAAAAATAAAAAATTTAATTGTAATCTGTGTTCAACCTAGTTTGCACAGCCAGTAGGATAAATATTTTACACAAAGAATGACATAAAGACCGCATTATGTTTATTCACAATAACTGGTGTACACCTATCCTATTTCTACCTGGTTTTTAGGCTTCCACTTTTGCAGTATTTACGAACACTGGAAACAGAACAATAATCAACACTGAGTGTAGACCTGTGCTTACAAAGGGAAACATAATTAGCTTGAATTTCCCACCTCAGTCATTTCAGAGTTTCATATCAAGAAGATGTGAACTGTTTCCAGTTTGCTGAAGAGCTCATAGACTTTAACACAGCAAAATTAAATTGTTCTCCTCTTAAACTATGAAAATCCCTGCAGAATTGCTTTGAACAGAATGTGATATTCAGCTGCACAAACAGTACAGTTTAGGGGCATTTACTCCAGCTGCTCCAAGGGCTTTTCAGATGTAACTACTCCCCCAGATACAAGGGGGCAGGGAATTTGTGACTACTTTTGAAGTTTTCAAAATCATCTGTACAGCTGAACTCCAGTTTGAGCTGCTACTTCTGAGGTCCAGCTTTTACAGTAAGCAGATTATGAAGGTTGCTGCCTCCTGCCATCATGCCCATGATAATCCTGAGGTACTATAGTGACCTGTGCACAGAGACAATACGTTGCATCTAAATTATAGATAAGCCATGAACAGCACCTTGAACTCAGACACTCCTGCTTATCCTGCATAAACATTTCAGTAATTGTTCTGTACTTCTACCACACCAGTGGGTATCTAATTGCATTAACATGCCGTGTTTTAAATCCAGAAACGGAAAGTTAAAATAGAAAGGAGTTAGTATTGTGGTTCATTCAGGGCCAAGACGTATCTCACAAAAGCATGGCCATGTGGAGATTGACAGATGCTGAAGTTTAACTCCTCAGTGTCTCCACTCTGCCACATTCAGCAACAGCTGTACTGTATGACATCTCCTAAAGAACATAATTTCCCAAAGGCCTGCAGAAGCAGCCTAGGTCTCGTACTATCAGTATAGTTTATGGGACACAATTATCATAGTGAAAGAGTCTTCTCATGGGAGAAGTCCACTAACAATCATAGAATCACAGAATGTTAGGTGTTGGAAGGGACCTAGAAAGATCACTGAGTTCAATCCCCCTGCCAAAGCAGGACACCTTAGATTGCAGTCACACAGGAACAAGTCCAGGTGGGACTTGGATGTCTCCAGAGTAGGAGACTCCACAACTCCCCTGGGCAGCCTGTTCCACTGTTCCCTCACCCTTACTGTGAAAAAATTCTTCCTCCTATTAACACTAAACCTCCTATGCTCTAACTTGCTCCCATTGCCCCTTGTCCTGACATTGGATGACATTGAGAAGAGCCTGGCTCCTTCTTCCTGACACTGGCCCTTAACATATTTATAGACATTTATGAGGTCCCCCCATCAGTCTCCTCCAGGCTAAAGAGACCCAGCTCTCTCAGCCTGTCCTCACAGGGTAGATGCTCCACTCCCTTAATCATCCTTCAGCAAATAGAGTTTCTTACTGAGCCCCTGGAAAGAGGGCCTTCTCTCAGTGTGATTCCTTGAGCCTTCTATATGCAGATAATCAATAAAAATAAGAGTTTGGAAAATCACTTTCCAGTTATATCCCCATAAAGAGCAAGAACTAATAGAAGCAAGTGAACACAAAACAGTGTATTATAACAACTTGAATCATAGCTAATCAGATGAGCCTCTTACTACAAACAGAAAGCATTCCCCCTTCAACTGCAATCAGCTGCCAAGCTGACAAGTCACTCACCCACAAATTGTGACATCTGCTTGCAGTATGTTTTTGTATTTCTTCTACCACTTACAACAGCACAGTTCAGCTGGCATGCTACTGTTTTCTCAAAACAGGAGGGGTACTGCTTTTCTGGCAGCATAGGCTGCCTCATCATCTGATCATCTCCTCAAAGCTGTGGTGCTCACTAGCCCAGAGAGCCTGAGCAGCTGCTGCCAATTCCTGGAGGGATAAAGTGAGGTTGGAAATGCACCATTCCTTGCACACCTGTGCAACCCAATGCTTACTGCTGCAGCCACAACTGCATCAACTGGCCCTCAAAGGCAGGATCCAGCTCTGTGAAGCCACTGCATCTGGGCTACACTGATTCATAGATTCTGCTGGCAGCAAAGCAAGGTGTTCGTGCATCTCATGTTGTATTCAAGATGACTCTCTCAAAAACACAGGTGAAATAAAATACTCTCCAAGAATACGACTCCTACACCTGTTTAAGTGGGTGAGGTGAGTAAGCTTCCATGCACCTCTGAAACATGAAGATTCATCCCTGCTTCAGAAATAGGAGATTAAATGTGTGGAAGCTAGTATTTTATATGCAAACTATTACATGGTCCAAGTATCATCCTTTCAATAAACTTTCCTCAACTGAGGAGATGGAGAGAAGAAAGTTGCAGGGTCTAAAACAAGTATCTGACATAACTGTACTCAGTACCTCCCTTGTAAGATCACTTCCAGCTGGAGGAACTTTAAGTTCCCATTCAGATCTCCCTAGCTAAATGTGCTGCACCAGCACATTAAGGGAAAAAAAAAATAAATCAATATTTTTGTTCTCTTTGTTTCAAAAGAAAAATTTTAAAGAGGAAAGGGCAAGAATTACAGAATTGTAGAATTATTAGAGCGATGCTATACTTACAGTGCAATGAAAACAGCAAAATTTTACTCAGACCCTGTCAAGGTATCAGAATTTAAGAACAACAGAAAGCCACACCAGGACAGAAGAGGCTGCTTTCATATCAGCCAGTGTGAGAGCCACCTGTAAAGTAATTTACTTTGTTGTCAGAGTAACAATTCCACAGCTGTTTCCATGACTTAAAAAGAAAGTAAAAACCTAAAAGAATCAAGTGTGTTTCAGAAAAATAATTTCTTTCTACTGCACTTAAAAAAAAAATACAAGTGAGGTGCTACTGGCAAACTCCTCTACTTCTCAAGAGAAAAGAGGAAAGCACATCACTTTTATCCAAAACACACCAACGGTCTTCTATATCTTATAACAAAGACATTTTACACATACTATATACTGTAACAAATCATTTGAGATCTGTACTAAAGTATTGAACTCTGTCTGCTAAGTGTGCCACCCAAACTACTGCTACACTCAGAATTGAGGAGCCTGAATATTATGTGTTACGTTCAAAGAGAGGTGAAAGTAAATGAAATGAAGCATACAGATATCCAACCTCTACCCTAACAAAAGAACCGCTTATCTGGCTCTTCATTTCAGCTGAGTGAAAGCTTCTCTCCTGTTTATTTTAACAACTAGGGCAAGCCTCGTGCAAACTGGCACCTATCGAATAATGCAGGAGGACACGATATCAGTTTTAATGTCCTGTGCCCAGGCCAATTAAAGTAATTAATGAAGACCCTAGGCAAACGATCTTAGATGGTATCTGGAACACCCTTGGCTCTCAGTGCAGTGGGCAGATGAAGAAGAGTCTGTATTCAGACTGCTGGCTCCAGATACCAATCTGGAGTGTGATGACTTCTTTTTCAGGAGCCAGGACACGACAGCTTCAGACACTGAGGACCCTGAATTGTTCACTGCTCTTTTGAACCTAGATGCATGCAGTCCCAGTCCCTACCTGTGCCTATGTAGCTTTAGCTCATTTCTTCACATGCCAGTTGTGACAGTGCTTTTTTAATTCTCCATGAACCTTGTAACGAATCAGTGATGGCTGAATGTGTGCACCACAGCCTTTAATTAATGAAGTCAAAGCATTTTCGTAAAGCAGCAAACGTAGACAGTTGGGATGCAACTCTGCATAAGGAAAGGGATTAAAATCAAAGCACAACTGCAGAACACATGAACTCCAAATAATAATTACTACTAGTCTTCCCTGCATAGAAATTTACATATATATATATTTTTGTTTTACCCTGCAGCTACCAAAACCATGACTAGAATTATTTAAATGTAGCCCTTTCAGGAATATTGCCTAATACATTTTGGTAAGGCTAAGACAAATTACTTTCTATTTAAATCAGGCTAATGTGAAAGACACGGAAGTTACAAAAACAATAAACATAAAAGAACATAGCAATGACTTTATTTTTTTCAAAACACCAAACGGTTTTGCTTTTAAGAGTGTGTCCTCTCAACTTTATGGACTTGAAGAACATTACTGGAGGTACAGGCTGTGCAGCACCATGAACTGTAAAGATCAGGGCTACTGCTCCAGGCTATTAGTGTAATTTTCCACTGGATGGTTTTCATTTACAATTCACCTATTGTATGTGGAAGTTCAATTGTAGCCGAGTACATTTTCAGGTTGTTCAAGGTATGATAAAGAACCAAATAGCTTAGAAAGGCAGCTTTAACTTTATAATTAGAAACATTTGCTATTTCAAGTGGCTTCTCCCCACCATGTTTTTAAGTTCCGTTGTACCTTTCAGCGTATTTTAAAAATAAAATTATGATAAACTGCAGTGATTCATGAATACAATAAAAATCAGGGAAGAAAGAAACTATGAAAGAGGAGTCTGGATAAGCCTGAGAAAGCAGAGTATTTGGATGTTCATAAGCAAAGTGTATTCACTTAGGAGTGAGTATAGATGAGGAGTGTCTGCATTTGATTCCTAGGAAGCCATTAAACATGAGGTTGAAATGGAAATTCATCCCTTTCTCCTCACATATGCAATGTGAATAGGTTTATCAGTAGATTTCAAAGCAGGCCTGGAGACATATCATCTATAACGCTGTGGATGCTTTTGAGAAGGCACACAGGATCACCCCGAGAAAAAAACACAACGCAGAAAGAATCATGCCTTGCAGAATACACCATCTAAGGAGTCATTCTACTGTGTCTTTTGCAACCGGTCATGCCTATCTTATATTGGCTTTTTTAGCCACCAACGTGCTTGAAACAAATGTGGGTAGAGCCCCTCCCAAATCTTCGTTCGTGAAGCCTAGCCATGATGACGATGATGATATTTCAAAGCACACACTAATGCTGTGCATTGGTAGCCACCACAACAGTGTAACCTGGCAGCTACTACCTGCTGGCACAGCTGGAAATACCCCTCCAACCACTCCACAGACCCAGTTATCCTAACACTGCAGACCCCTCAGCAATGCAACCCAGCCCCTCTTAGGAAAAGTGACTACCAGCCTTTAGTGCTGGGGGCAAGATGTGCTGAAGAGCCATGCAGTCCCTCTATGTTAAACATTAACAAGTGAAAACAGATTTATTACAAGCTCACAGCAAGAATAGCAAGCTCACCATCCTGGAGGAAAGACAACATTGCTTTCTTTTGCAACTAGTTTGGTGAGGTCAAGAGCAATATTAGTACAAGGTGTTTCATAAATTATTTTTATATGGTCTCTGATATAGCAGCATTTGGTCTTCATGAAATCTCTGAGCTTCCATCCAAAGACCTTTGTAATGACTTCTGGTTACTATCTTTGCTGCATTAGCACTGGCAGTTCAATTACGAAAGGTTTTCTAACATTCTCATCAGTTCTCTGACTCTATAATTTGCCCCCTTGTGGAAAACTATGAAAACCATGGTAAAGAGGACACAGAAAAAAGAAGTTAGAAACTAAAAAGCCCAGAGTCTCCAAGATTAGTAGAAGGATCATAAATAGGTGGTTGAATGACAAGATCAGTTTTCTGTATGAAATCAAGCCTTAATGCTTTTCTTATTGTTGCCTCTAAATTGGATGTTAAGGAGCAGTGCTGAGCAACAAATATTTCCTGCTGCAGTATTTTCTGCCCTTTTTCAATGCAAGTTATTTTTTCTTTAAAATCACAGAATGCTTTGGGTTGGAAGGGACCTTTAAAAGTCATCTATTTCAACCCCCCTGCAGTGAGCAGGGACCTCTTGAACTAGATCAGGCTGCTCAGAGAACTGTCCAACCTGACCTTATACAAGGCTATATGCCATTCCAGCATATTCAAGCAAGCGCCACACATCAACTCTTCCAAACAGTCTCTATCCTTTCCCTGCTAGTATGGTATAGACATTGCTACAAGCATCCTAAATGGCATGGGTGATAAAGATAAACCCTACTTAAGGGCATATGTCACAAATATATTGTGAAGAGTCACAGAAGTCAGGTCATGAATCCATTAAAATAAAAAAGCAGAGCTGGATGTAAGTACAAGATGGGACACGACCTCTTCCAAGAAGTTCTGTGTGGCTGCCAGATCCTCCTGCTGAATCACAAGTTGAACCAATGTCCTCTTGCCGACTGTGTGCACAGGTGGCTGCCAGCCAGCCGTATGCACGAAAGTACTGGGAGTCCAGCTCTAGATGCCAGCAGTACGTGGGTCACCCTGATCCGGCTGCAGGAAAGGTCAGTGATCATAAGGACATAGCTTCGTGGCTCCTCCTTCCCTTTCAATTCTATTTTTTGGGTGCTCTGTTCAAATGAATACATTGATGATGGCTGTTTCTTCTGTTTCATATCTTATCAGTAGAGAAATTTCCACTGCAAAGATCACAGAATCACAGAATGTTAGGAGTTGGAAGGGATCTCGAAAGATCATCTAGTCCAAGCCCCCTGCCACAGCAGGATTCCCTAGACCAGGTCACACAGAAGCGCGTCCAGATAGGTTTTGAATACCTCCAGAGAAGGAGACTCCACAACCTCTCTGGGCACTTGTTCCAGTGCGCTGGCACCCTCACTAGGAAAACATTTTCTCTTCTATTCACATGGAACCTCCTATGCCTCAGCTTACAACCATTGCCCCTTGTCCTGTCACTGGGCTTCACTGAGAAAAGCCTGACCCCATCCTCCTGACACCCACCCTTCACATACTTAAAACCATAGATGAGGTCACCCTTCAGTCTCCTTTTCTCCAAGCTAAAGAGACCCAGCTTCCTCAGCCTTTCCTCAGAAGGGAGATGTTCCACCCCCTTCATCACCTATGTGACTCTGCACTGGGCTCTTTCCAGCAGTTGCCTATCCTCCTTCAACTGATGGGCCCAGAACTGGACACAGTATTCGAGATGCAGCCCCACCAGGGTACAGTAAAGGGGGAGAAGAACCTCTCTTGACCTACTAACCACACCCCTTCTAATACACCCCAGAATCCCATTGGCCCTCCTGCCCACAAGAGCACTCTGTTGCCTCATGGTCATTTTTCCATCTACCAAAACCCCCAGGTCCCTTTCCCCTTCACTGCTCTCCAACAGGGCAGTCCCCAACTTATCCTGATCCATGGAGTTGGTCTTTCCCAGGTGCAAAACTCAACACTGGCCTCACTGAATTTCATTCAATTTCTGCCTGCCCAACTCTCCAGCCTCTCTAAGTCTCGATGAACAGCAGCACAACCCTCTGGAGTGTTAGCCACTCCACCCAGTTTAGTGTCATCAGCAAACTTGCTGACAGCACACTCTGGTCCCTCATCTAGGCCGTCAAAGAATATATTGAAAAGTACTGGTCCCAGTACTGACCCCTGAGGGACTCCACTAGACACAGGCCTCCAGCTAGACTCCATCCCACTGACTACAACTCTGACTTCTGCCCTTCAACCAGTTCACAATCCACCTCACTACCCAATCAGCCAGACCTCACTTCCACAGTTTAGCCGCAAGGATGCTGCGGGAGACAGTCTCAAATGCTTTACTGAAATCAAGATAAACCACATCCACTGCCCTACCCTCATCTATCCACCTGGTTATGTCCTCATCAAAGGCCATCAGGTTGGTCAAATATGACTTCCCCTTGGTAAACCCATGCTGACTGTTTCTAATAACCCCCTTATCCTTGATATGCCTAGAGACAGAGTCAAGGATAAAGTGTTCCATCACCTTTCCAGGGATGGAAGTGAGGCTGACCGGTCTAGAGTTATCTGGCTTCTCCTTCTTGCCCTTTTTGAAGACTGGAGTGATGTTTGCCTTCCTCCAATCCCCAGGCACCTCTCCTGTCCCCCAGGATCTACCAAAGATGATGGAGAGTGCTCTGGCAATGACTTCTGCCAGCTCCCTCAATACCCATGGGTGCATCCCATCAGGACCCATGGATTTATGGATGTCCAGATGGCTTAACTGCTCTCTAACCCAGTCCTCTTCAACTAAGGAAAATTCCTCCATTTTAAGTCTTTGTGTTCTGAAGTAATTTATTTTGTACGGATGTCAGGTTAAAACCTTTCTGCAAGATCCCCTGAAGCAGGAGCAGGTGCTCTCTGGAGTTGCTTTATTCAGTAGTTAGCACTGCCTTGCATGTCAGGTAACACTCCTGCTAACTTCCTTTCCATTCAAGGCTTCAATAATTTTCCCACCTTCAGACTGGCCATGCTGCTGCATTATCACATCAGCAGTTCCTGGCTCATCAGAAAAAAGAAATTGAGGGTTTTCTGAGGCTGTTATTCAGGTTCTCTCTGAGCTTATCTCTGAGCCCAAGAGATAAAAGACTTTTAAAAAGTTAGTGTAAAACAGTTGCATATAACACAGTTGTCCTAGCAGATCATAGCCAGTGGGGAGGAAAGGATAATGCCAAGCAATTTGAGAGTCAAAATTATGCCACTGAGCCTATGAAAACTGTTTTAGGGCCATAATAATATCCTGGTCATAATGATAGGCAACAGACATCTAGTTATCTTAACTGCAGCAGTTTACAGACAAGAAAAAAAAAAAAAAGAATTTTCTTTCAAGCCTCCAGGATCTTTAATAGGATCTACTAATGTAGAGAACAACATATACAGGGAAGAAAAATGTAAATGCTAAAGATTGACTAACTTTAGAATCAACTGTACACTGTTTGCTTGCAGCTGGTGAGTGACCTTTGCATTATGCTCAGCTAGTGGGAAATTTCAACCTGGATAAATAAGTAGAATACTGTTCACTCTTCCAAGAGCACTTGCTTTAAAGGTTTTCTTGCACACACAGTCCTCAGACATTTTCTGTCTACTTCTTCACATTGTCTGCTGATTTCAATGCATCTGAATCAGTGCAGCAGTTTGCAACAGTGGTAACCACCATGTGGCTGCTCCCTCAGATGAAACACTTAACTTAAATAGTTTTATATGGGAATCGAGAAAGAGGACTTCATAGCTAGGCTGCAACAGGTATTTCCAGATGGCCAATGCTAGAAGACAGTTACTTGCAACCAGGGATTCACCTCAAATTTTCTGAGACTATTTTAGTAGTTTTCATGGATGGTTAGATTAAGAAAAACAAGAAGCCATTTGTTGCAAATACTACTCATTAAACTCAATGTCCCAACGCAGATGTGACTGGATTTTCACATTTTGGAATCCGTTGAGACACAAAAATCAAGCTTTGGATAGTTTTGGGCCACAACCAAGCATTTAAAAAAAGAACCTGCTGTGCAGTGACAAATCACTGTTTTCAAAACATAGTATTTGTATGTATTCTTCTGGTCTCCTTGTTCTGTACTGCAGAAAGCACGTCTGTGCAAGGTATGGAAGCATTCTCAACTTGAGTAGAAAAGCCCTGTCCCAGTTAAATGAAAGTGACGGCAATGATCCTGCCCATGCAGTGCCTTCTGCCCACTTTCCCCCAGAAACCCAAGATTTTCCTGCTGTCTCCAGGAAAAGTGAGTTTCACTGTAACAAACACTGAATTAGTTTCTGTAGTTACAGAATCACAGAATCATTACAGTTGGAAAGGACCCTCAAGATCATTAAGTCCAACCAATAGCCCTACACTACTCTTATCCCTAAATCATCCCCTGAAGAAACACATCTATCCTCTTCTTAAAAACCTCCATGGTGACTCCACCACCTCCCTGGGCAGCCTATTCCAATATCTCACCACTCTTTCAGTAAAGAAATTCTTCCTAATACCTAATCTAAACCTTCCCTGGCACAACTTAAGCCCATTCCCTCTAGTCCTGTCACTAGTCACAAGAGAGAAGAGGCCAACACCCGCCTCCCTAGAATGGCCTTTCAGGTAGCTGAAGAGAGTGATAAGGTCTCCCCTCAGCCTCCTCTTCTCCAGGCCAAACAACCCCAGCTCCCTAAGCCTCTCCTTATAAGGCCTGTTCTCCAGACCCCTGATTACCCTAGTTGCCCTTCTCTGCACCCTCTCCAGTACCTCAATGTCCTTCCTATACTGCGGTGTCCAAAACTGCACACAGTACTTGAGGTGTGGCCTCACCAGTGCTGAGTACAGTGGCAAGATCACCTCCCTACTCCTGCTGGTCACACTATTCCTGGTGCAAGCCAGGATGGCATTGACCTTCTTAGCCACCTGGGCACACTGCTGGCTCATGTTCAGCCAGCTGTCAATCAGCACCCCCAGCTCCTTCTCTGCTGGGGAGCTCTCCAGCCACACCTTCCCGAGCCCGTAGAGCTGCTGGGGGTTGTTATGACCAAAATGCAGGACCTGACATTTACCCATATTAAAACTCATCCCACTGGCCTCTGCCCATCTATCCAGCCTATCTAGGTCCCTCTGCAGAGCCTGCCTACCCTCAAGCAGATCGACACTCCCACCCAGCTTAGTGTCATCTGCAAACTTACTAAGGGTGCACTCTATCCCCTCATCCAAGTCATCAATAAAGATGTTGAACAGGAGAGGCCCCAGCACTGACCCTTGAGGGACACCGCTTGTGACTGGTCACCAGTCAGACTTGACTCCATTGAACACAACCCTCTGGACTCGGCCATCCAACCAATTTTTGATCCAGCCAAGGGTGTGCTCATCCAAGCCACGAGCAGCCAGTTTCTCAAGGAGAATGCTGTGGGAAACTGTGTCAAAGACCTTGCTAAAGTCAAGGTAGACAACATCCACAGCCCTTCCTTCATCTAATAAGGCAGTCACCCCATCATAGAAGGAGAACAGGTTAGTCAAACAGGACCTGCCTTTTGTGAAGCCATGCTGACTGGACCTGATCCCCCGGCCGCTCTGCAAGTGCCACAGAAGTGTATTCAGGATGATCTGCTCCATCAGCTTTCCTGGCACGGAAGGCAGATTAACAGGCCTGTAATTTCCTGGATCATCCTTCCGCCCCTTCTTATATATGGGGGTAACATTGGCTGATTTCCAGTCTGCTGGTACCTCTCCCCAGTCAGACAGGACTTTTGAAAAATGATGCAAAGTGGCTTGGTGAGTACCTCCGCCCACTCTTACAGCACTCTTGGGTGCAGCCCATCTGGCCTCATGGATTTGTGTTCATCCAGGTGATGCAGCAGGTCACTGACCATCTCCTCTTGGACTAGGGGGCAGTCACACTGCTCCCTGACCATATTCCCCAGATTAGGGGAATGGATTCCCTCTGAAACAATAGACTTATTATTAAAAACTGAGGCTTTCTCCAGTCTACCCAACCAAATTTTTATGGGTACTTAACTACAGACAAACAAGTGAAATTTAGCAACAGCATCCAGTAATCCAATGAGCTTCCCAGCAGAGAACATTGTTTGGATGCTGGAAAGTCAGTCCAGGCTACATGTAGGCATTCCCACTTGTCAATGCACCTAGGCCTCTCTATTGGTTTCATGCACAATCTCTAGTCACCTTCACCTTATTCAAGAACATCAAGCATCAGCTTTCATGCCTTGGCCATCCCTCTTCTAAACACAGGCTGGCGGTTGCAAATGCCACCAGCTCCGCTCTGGCCCACTGCACCTCTGCCAGCTGACACACGCCATGCCTTACTGCAACCACAAGGGTGCATCCCTTCTTATCCCTCCTTTTCTGGCTGACAAGAATCACAGGCTGGCTGAGGTTTGCATAAACTTCTGGAGGTCATTTTCTCCAACCTCTCCCTACTCAAGCAAGGCCACCTAGAGCTAGATGCCCAGATACAAGTATGAGATGGCTTCTGAATATCCCCAGCAATGGAGACTACACCTCTACAGGAAACCTCTGCTCATGCTCCATTAGAGAAGAGTATGTTTCTATTGCCTCACTCCATGCACCTCTGAGGGAAGAGCAAACTGAGGCAAGTGCTTGCTTTGCTATGCTTTAGTGGAGAATTTTCTTGCAGGGGTCACTGGTGAAAATTTCTGCAGTAATGTTAAGCACAGAAATCCTGGCTTATGTTAGGTCTAAGGTACTCAAATCCCACAAGCATATACTCTTCTTTTCTAGTAAAAGGACATTTAACCAGCTAGGGAAAACAATCAAACATTTCCTTGCAGGTCATAGCCATAGCTAGAAATTGTAATTAACCTGTGAAAACTCATTTACAAAAGGCTTATTAACATTTTTAGTACCAGTATAGCCAGCTTGCCAATGAGAAAATAGCCTGAAACACTGCACAGGAGTCACCAGACTAGAAGACCAGCAGATTTACCCCTTTTACATTTTATTCCTTTTCCTTTTGTATTCACCTCAGTTCATATAAAGCAAGTTTCAGAGGAAGCATCTAACCTGTTGAAGGTATAACCAAGTGTATCAGTGTTATTTTTTAATAAAGAGCTTTTAAAGCTGTTGTTTATCATTAGGTTTAGAAACTATGACAAGGTGTTTACTGTCCAAGACAGTGGTTTGAAGGTTTTGACTCATTTAAGGGTCAGTGGCTCCAACTGATCAACAAAATGCATGACCAATTAAATTAGAAAAAACTGATGTGTCAGTTTGCCAATTCTTGTCAGAAGATTAACACTAGTGCCTTAATGTGGTAAGGCATTGATGAAGGACGACAGACCTTTTCACCTCAGTGCCCTGGTTTAAACTGTAGATTTTATTACCAGTTGCTTATATAGGCCAATACAAAAGGAAACAGCAGACCAGAACTCACTCCATAACAAATGACCACATCTGCCAGAAAAACAAACTTTCCACGTGAAAGCAGAACAGCCCTGACCCCTCTCCTTCCACATGTGAGACAACACAATGCTGTCTTTTATATCCTAATGGACAGAGCTTCTGTGGCCAGCTGTGCTCTGCCTACCAGCAGCACACAGAACAGACATTCCAGGTACTTCCGTTAACAAAACTCTAACTCTTTTATTCTTCTAATTTTGGAACACTCTGATTAGCATCTATTAGTTATTGAAAAAAAAAAAAAAACAAGAAAAAGAAAACAGACCAGAAAAAGGACAGGAGAGAAGACAAGGGAAATCTCTCTTGTTCTAAATCTGAACAACGTGGCTCCAAAGAGATGATGTTCCTCCTTTCCAGAAAGCAACACCAACCGGAAGATCAAACTCAGATACCTTGTTTTCTGCAAGCCCTAAACAGGGCTCCACCAAACTGAATACCAGGACCACTTTAGCAGGAATCCTGCCACCTTTTAATTCCAGCAGCAACCATGGCAGACAATGCAGCATCTCCCTCCTAGTCTTTTGTACAAGCTCTGAGATATTAGGTGAGTAACTACATTTCTTTAGCCCTGTATGAGCTCCAGAACTGCTGTGCTACTCCATCTATTCAGCACTCTACCATATGGAAAACCTGTGTCTGAGTTTCCCAAAGCTTGTGCCCTTTTTCAAAGGGCAGACAGATGTGCAGACTTGAAGAAGGGGGAAATAGGTTTCCAGGAGAATTAACTTGCTCTGTCATCATCAAGCACTGTATCCCCTCTTTCCTCCCTTATCCACCACCCTCAGCCAGCTCAGAGGCTAGTACTACACTCTGGCTATGCACAGCCACCAAGAAGGATCCCAGAAGGATAAGGGTTTACAGATCATGATGAATTACATTCTTGTTCTGTTCAGACTGATGCCGAAAGTTATGCCCCAAAAGGCTCTATGGAACTGCTCAGAGAAAGTTTCAGTCTTTAAGCAGCGAGGTATTTATTTCAGGCAACGTTGGGGAACCCCCAGCTCATGCTGAACAACAGAGTTCCAAAGCAGTTAGTGAAAATCAGACTATACAATTTAGTGAGAGATTACAACATCTTTACATGCATACTCATATTATTGCAATACCTAATTATAATATTCATAGCAGGCAGAGTTATAGGCATGGTCTTCAATTTGGGGAGATTCTTGGTGGCACATCCTGTTACTTCGTCTTTAGGGGTCGTGGTTTTGCTCTTCTTCCTCAGGCAAAGTTTTGAACTTTTCTTGATTCTGCTGACTACAATGTATATTTTGCAATAGTCTTTGGACTCCTGCCCTGTATCTCTCCTTGTTCCTTTCCTATCTCTATTCATGTAAGATTTACATAAGATTTATGTTAGTGTTTTAGCATCTTCAGTGCTCTTTATCTTTCTGTGTTCTTACTGTATGTTCTTTGTGTCAGTACGACAGCATTCTTTGTCCAGATGTTATTTTTCCACTGGTCTTACAATCCTGGTTCTTTAATTCTAGCTCAGAGTTGGCTTTCTGAGTTAAATCTTTGGGCCTTGCTCTGTTTCAAGACAAGCCTCCCCTGCACTGCAGCATTACACAGACCACCTCTGAAATCTAAGATAATGGGAGAAAAGCTGCATCTACCAAGATCCCTCCTTCCTATAAAAGGAGGGCATTCTATAA
The DNA here is from genome assembly GCA_013399015.1 of Galbula dea. Classification (NCBI taxonomy): domain Eukaryota; kingdom Metazoa; phylum Chordata; class Aves; order Piciformes; family Galbulidae; genus Galbula; species Galbula dea. The sequence goes on from VWZX01006268.1 coordinate 15,458, forward strand.
AAGGTGGGGGAAAGCATCTGAAGAAAGCACTTCAAGTAACACTGGCTTTTCTTCTTTCTACTACCTAGCCTCTGTATTCAAGGGGTGTTCAGGACAGTAAAGGTGTTATGGTTTGGGTTAGAATAGAATTAATTCTGTTCAGTGACTTTATTTTCTAAAAGGTATTCCATCCCATACACATGATATTTCAGCATCAGCTTTCTTCCCTCCCACCTTGCCTAAGCTGCCTGGTAAACTGAACTGCCCCTTTAAGAAACCCGAAATTCCTGAATCCCAGGGGGAAGCAGAAACCACAGGTTTTTGGGACCCTGGGTGGATGTGCTGGGAAGTAGTGCTGAGCTGGGAGTGTGCTGGGACCACGAGGAGAGTGTGTTGGGACTTGGTCTGTGCTGCAGCAGGGAACTTGGTGGGTTTGCTGTGCTAGCTGGGACACATGTGAAGCTGCTACCAGGGACCGCTTGAACGGAGGGGGAATGGCATGTCTGTGCTGTGGGCTTGTGCTGGGCTGCGCACGTGAGCTAATACCGGGACGGAGAGAAACTGAGAGCTGGCACCAGGACGGTTCAGTATTTGGTCCTGCATATGTTTATGTATGTTTCATTTATTATAGTTACTATTATTAAAGCAGTTTTAGTTTGTACCTTCCAATCCAGAAGCCTCTCTTTAACTGCCGTGGGTTAGGGTCGAGGAACAAGTCTGCAACCACAACAATAGGCTACCCCGCAGTTCAGTTCCAGGGAGGTAAGTCCTGACCCAGCACCGCAAAACAAACATTGCTGCTAATTCTGTAGAAACTTTTCTCTGAGCTACAAGAGAGACAGACTTCAAAAAGCAGTGCCTCTGGAGAACAGAAAGAATCCCTGCTAGTTGCGTCACCAGCACCTTTTAACCCAGCATCCTGAGTTTTTTTCTGAAAGATTTAGCACAGGAATCACTAAATATGCAACATGAGGCACAGTTGGACACTGGTGATGGTAAGTGTCCTGTGATGTTTCCTGGTATGTATGGCTACAAACTCATCTCTGGCTATAACATTTGAGGCTGTGACCATATAACTTGCTGTGGAACAAACAGACGCACAAAGCAATGTCACATCAGGTGCAAGGGAGCTAAGTTTACACATTTGCATACAGCTTAAACACGTACTGAGGATGTTACTGAAGACTGGCCATTGCAAGTATGCAACCTGGTCTTCCTTAAAGTGTATGCACTACAACTGGTAGCCAGCATATTACGAAACCCTTTGTTTTATCAAAGCAATGTCATGCTATAATTTATTTTAGATACCTGCATTGACATATACAGTTCTAATATTTCACTCAGTTACTGCTGGAAAGGAAACACACTGTAGCCAATGAAATCTCGGTAGAGTACCAAAGCCAGCACCCAGTACCTAAGACTGAGAAAAAACTTAAGATTTTTACAGAGTGTTGCTCAACAACTCAAGCAGGACTTAGCACATCCTTCTTATAAAGAGAAGTTACTGGGCTTCAACAACTCAAAGCAACATGCAAGATTCATTTTCTCTCTGCTGGCCGCTGTAAGAATCTCAATCATTCCTTCATATCAATCCAGTAATAATGCAGATTTCAAAGAAAGATGTTGCTCATCCCATAAGCCTAACAACTGAGGTTTGGAATAAAACCAAAATGCAAAGGTTTCTCCTTTGTTTCTTATTTCTCTGTGTGGGAAGGAGAGGAGGAAACCAGAGAGAAGTTTAACAACAAATTAATGATAGCTAGTAGTAGAACTGTTTCAACACCCGAGAAGAGAGACCTCTGGGAAATAAAAAAAGTGTAAAACCAAAGGGGTTCTTCAGAATAACATTTAGTGATACCAAGTCTAGGACACCTGGTGAAAGCACTGATTCATCACGGGTTGCAGCAGCAGAGCAATTGCCCTTGACTGTTCACAAAGACCCCTGCAATGGCAAGTACCTAAGGGACTGGCAAGTATGTTATCTTGCATACTCATAGTAACTTTCCCCAGAGATCACTAAATTTTACTAGAGTTCCTGGAGGTGTTGCAGTTTCCAGCATCCAACTGTACAATGTTTTATTTACATACAGACTCTGGCTATCAATCACACAAAGTTATCTCTGAATCTAGAACTATGACAAGGTAAGAGAGTAAGACTAATATTGATAAAGATTAATATTAAATTGCAAAGCAGCATTTACATTATCACAGAATCACAGCATGTCAGGGGTTGGAACAGACCTTGAAAGATCATCTAGTTCAAGCCCCCCTGTCAGAGCAGGATTCGCTAGACTAGGTCATAAGAAAGCTTCCCTTACCGGGAATCGAACCCAGGCCACGGCAGTGAGAGCACCAAATCCTAACCACTAGACCACCTTTCATTCAATCATAGCAATCTGGTAAGAACTGCAGCATTCCATTTCAAAATAAAACTGGATTTTGACCCATTATTTCCACAGACCTCTTTGAACAGAGCGAAGCTGACATTTCCTTTGCTCCACTTCAGTAAGAAATGCTATACAGAGTTGTTACATTTAACCAGCAGTCCCCATTCTCAGCATCAAAGCTACAACCTTGTCCATTTTCAAAAAGCATCTAATTGCCATTATTGAAGTTAATGGTGACACTAATTTGTCCCTTTAAGAAGGTGTGGCTGAAATGAGGGCTAGAGTAATTAATTTCCACTAGTGTGTTCCTAATGAAAAGGTGCATCAGCATAATACTGTGTCATTTTCTAACATCATTTTTTAAAGGCTGAAAATGAGACTTAGTATTTGCATTAAGACTGAACTCGCTGTATTACATATCCAAAGAAGTTATGCCCTCTGCCTTGCTACATACTGAACTCACCTCTTACTGTTGCAATGGTCTTCTTACAGGAGGACTACTACTTGCATCCTCCTTTCAAACCACTCTCCCCTTACACATCCTTCTGTTTCTCACCTTCACCTGGAGGACTCCTCTGCCACAATCTCACTGTGCTCATATCACCCTACTTAGGAGTCTGAAAAAAAAAATCTGCCATTTGTAGGATTGTAGGGTACTCCTTTGTGGTTTTAAGGAGAATTTCTATCAGCTGTTCTATCCCTGAGGCATCAATCACCAGGATGGTCTCCCTTGTTACTCAGTTTTTTAAGCTCTTGGCAGACCACAAATTACTGATGGAAGACTGGACAGAGATCAAGTAAAATAACTCAGTAACAAGTGAAATACTTCCCACCTACTGACTCGGAGGTATGATGTCCTCAAGCATGCAAGTCTTTTAAATGGCTTGGGGTTTTTTTTAAGGTATATAAAGAGATCTAGATTGTACATATTGAAGATCATGCAGTGTCTACCATGAGTCTACTAGCTTTGTGCAATTGAAAACCACGCTCCATTTCAGCCAGGTCTGAAGACAGCCCAGTATCTGCAGCAGAGCAGGGCAACAGCAAGACATCCAGTGACCCGGAACCATCCCACACTCCTTAAGGTGTTATTCTCTCTCTGTCCATCACTGGTGCCAAGATCTCAGAGATCAACCCTGGCATCCCAGAGGACACCCTTACTTTCAATTTAGAGCTTTTTGATGTACACACTCAGCATACCTCTGTGCCCTAAACTAAGTCTTTGCTCTTTCCTGGTACAAACCCACGTGAGCTTCACAGTATCACAGTATGTTAGGAGTTGGAAGGGACCTCGAAAGATCATCTAGTCCAACCCCTCTGCCAGAGCAGGATTCCCTAAGACTAGGACACAACAAAGCTTCCCTGACTGGGATTTGAACCCAGGTCCCAGAAGCGAGAACACTGCATCCTAACCACTAGACCACCAGGTTCAGAGAAGCAATCCAACCAGAGAAACGTTAATTAGGCTGAAACATTCACTGGACTTGGTTGGTAGTTTTCCAGGTGCTCTGCAAATTGAAAGAAGGCCAGATTTACAGAAGCACTTACTACACTTCAGTAAGAAGTAAGACAATTGTTAATACACCCCATTGGTTTATTAGTCCTTTCTCTATCCTATTGTAGAGGAATTACCAAGACACCTATAAATACTAGCAGGTAGAAACAGGACAAACTCAGACAAAACTGCTTAAATAAACTTGTAAAATACAGCAACAATTCCTCTTTTAAGATTTCTGGTTTTTTAAAGAAAATGCTTCTGCAAGATGAACATAAGTAGTTTTAAAATAACTTCAGAAGACAACAGCCTTTAAGAAGTCTGCAGCTTGAATTGTTGATGTCATTTAGGAGAACGTTAATCAGAATCTTAATCATGAATAGTTTTTTATGCCATCTTAGCCATGTCTATTAGTGGCTCTTGCTTTGTGAAGGGGATTGCACATTCTACCACCACTGAAACATCCAAACATTAAGAGATGTAAAGATGATTTGGCTGAGCACGTATTTGTAGGCCCCTACTGAAAACTAACCAATAATCTCTGGTTTAGAGCACTTTAGGTGCTCACCATCTGAGCACTGCTTGGGCCAGTTGATCCAGAGTGCAACTCAAGTTCAGAGAGTGTTCACTTACAACAATAGATTTTGGCTGAGGGCAGGTGTGGTGAGGTATCAAATGAAAGTCATGCTAACAAACACAGCAAAACTTACCTGGAAAGTCAGGGAAAGACAATAGTGAGCTGTTTAAAAATCTGACTCAGCAATACAAAATGGCAATTGACTATCTGCTATCAGCAGACTGTGTAAAGGATGGCATTTCCACATGCATAGTATTATTCTGAAGTTTGAGAAGATTCTGGTGGCAATGACAGATCCATAATGGCAGTCAGTATTCACTGCAAAAGAGGATGTGCAGCACTACAACCTTCTAGAGTGGCAGCCCTGTCTTTGAAGAGCAAGCAAAGGTTCACCAAAAAATACTACTTAGACACATTGTATTAGTTGTTCAAAATGAAAAGGCAGAATAAGGACTATTGCAATTACCAAAATACTCTCTTGGAAGTGATCCCTGTTCATTTTATATTATTTACCTTTAAGCTGAAGGGGTTTTTTATCATCGTCAGTCAATAGATCTAAGTTCCATGCCCTAGTAATTACCAAGGAAGAACACTTCTATCTTTGTGTAATAAAAAGGATGAACTGACTTCAACCCTGAAAAATTAAAGGATTTGTCATTCTTATCAATTAAGATCACAACCTGAAGTACAACTTCAGACTATTAAAACCAAGTTCTTCAGCCCTGCTAAACCAAAAGAACAAGATTGCAATACAAAGGGAATGAAATCTCAGCAAGGGTCTAACACTTCAGAAGGTCAAGCCTGGAGCTGTATTTAACATGCCTGTCTCAACCATGCCTCCTGGCTCTCTGTGTGTCAGCATGAAAGTGTTACCACCATTGCAAATGACTGCTGGTAATTCCCTGTGATGTAAACGAATTTTGACTTCATGCAAAGTCTCCCAGCAGGTTCTTCCACAATATCTACCAACCACTTAACCAATGAAGGTTATCTGCAGTAAAAGTATCTAGTTTTCTGCCAGTTATTAGTAATTACAGCAAGGCAGACTTCAGTGGCCATTTAAAAATCTTTCAAAAACCCAAAATCAAGTGGCCTGGAAAGGAGTCAACAAAGACATCAGGACTTGGTTTTGAGTCCCTACATAGCTATTAAAAAACCTCTAAGTGTGTTCCTGTAATTCTGACTAATCTTCCACTAAAAAATAAATCGGAAACTAAAAAGGAAGTGTTTGATCCTCAAACCCATTAAGATTTGCAAAAGCTGTCACGACCTTGTGCAAACAAGTGAATCTGCAACACTACAATAACCTCACAGCCAGGTATGGACCAAGTTGAGAAGTCCAAAGACTTAACACTGAATTTTTCCAGTCACTGCAAAGAGGTTAAGTGTGCACCTAATTCATGCATCTCCATTTGTCAAACTGAGCACAGCCTATTGCCACAAACCAACTAGCAATCACACACCTCTGAAAGTAAATAAAAAACACCTCTAGACTTCATATATGCTACCAGTTAACCTTATGGGACAAACTTTTTTTGCTGTGTTGCTCTCTGCCTGAAAGCATTTCCCCCCCAAAATTCAGAGATAAACCTTTAAAAAGTCAATGTTGCAAACACAGGAACTTGAGTTAATAAAAGCCCATACCTGACATTTCCCACTGCAGTACAAGAAAGCTTTTTTTCTGCAGAAAGCATGGATTATAAAGTCTATGTAGCTACATAATCCAAATGAAGCATTCTTCTCCCATAACCAGATAATCTCTTTATAGTAATTCCTACATGCACAGCATGTATCAGCTTGGTTATTTCACAATCACTTTGCCCTAATTTTTGAAAGAGCTACACGTAATTCTTTACATAGAGACATGCTTTTGTGATATGCTATCTAGAGTATACCCACACAAGTGTTTGGCTTTGCTGCAACAGATGAAGGCAAAGAGCAGTATGATTCTTTACTACCTCAAAGCAGCAGAGAAATCACTAGTACTTTGCAGAATTCTAGGCTTTATCTTCAGGCTTTGTATTAACACCGTGAAGAAGCAATTCCTGCCAGTTAAACCTCAGTACAGATGTGTCACATGTTTTCAAGAAGGACTGGACTCCCTCTAACTACTTTACCATACCCACTTCCCATACCCACTTGTGAAGTGCAGCTTTTACATGCTCCAGTGGGCTAGGTGACCTCCATCTTCAAACGCTGTGAACATGCTGCTCCTATAACTATTCTCAGGACTGTTATTCCCAATTTTTTGTATTATGTAACGGAAAATTAAGATTAGAGTTCTAGACAGACCCACGGACTTTAAAGAGGTTGGTAGTGGAAGAGAGGAATGCTGGATTACAGCACAGTTCTGCTGCAATATTCTTTGATGTTTAAGAATTCTAGGGTTAGAAGAAAAGCTCTTCCTACTGCTTCCATATCACATGGATCCTGTGAAAACCCTGTTATACATTTCCATTCCCAACTTATTCACATGCTCCCTTAGCTAGTCTCAGTGGATATCATGCTTACTACACATGTAATTCTAGAGCCAGATGCTACCTGAACCAAGGCTCAGGTACTGAAAGCATGAGGAGAATGCACAAAATAAACCCATGTTTGCAACCATTAGGGCTCAGTGTTACAACTAAAAAAAGACACTACAGCATTTTGATTATGCAGGCCGTACTTTGGCTAAATCTGTTTTGACACTGGACAAAGCTGTCCCACAGAAGCATGGCACTGCAAGTGTCACTGCTGAGGCAACGCTACGCCAATAGAGCTACTCTCTGTATGGACATATGCACTGCACATTTCTCTGTACACCTGAGACACCTGCCAATTACACAAGCTAAGTTTGTAAGAGTGAGACTTCACCTGTTTTGTTCCATCACCGCGACTGCTCCCTTCCATACCTCAACTGACAAAGCAATGCTTGAAGAGTGCCTATGTGGCATTTAACTGCAGGGCCTGCTCTGGCTATCATAGACAATATATTTTCCATTTGCATCATACACATGTGGTTGGGAAGAAAATCATGCTTTCATACGAGGAAGCATTTGTTTTTAGACGTGTCTGTCACAAGATCCTGCCAGACAAAAGCTTTAAAATGCCATCTCTGACTCGACTGATTGTTCTGACTAGGCTTGTCCATTAACGACATACATTCCATGCAACGCAGACCTCTCTCCCTCTCATTTTTCAGAAGGTCAGTCTGCTCAGACAGCTCCTTTAATGATCAATTTCTGCAGACCTTAGAAATTTTGTAATTTGTCTTTTGCTACACTTCATGCTACTTGTAACAACTGAACCCAAAACAAGTTTCAGACTAAAAATTAAGCCCCACAATCAAGTCACTAGCAATGAGGATAAACCCCATGCGCATTGAAATAGTAAGTACACTCCTCTACTGCATTAACCACTGTAGTAAAAAAGCCTCTATCCTCAGATTTCTAACTGTGGCCACAAACATTAGGATCTGACTTACAGAACTGCTCCACACATACAGAATTCAAATATTTCCTGAATAAATGAGCATCACCACTTTAGTTCCTGTGCATTTTGTTTGTTTCACAGTCTCTCAATATAAAGAACACTTTACGGATCAGATTGTGTTTACTGGACTCTGGTACCTGTCTATAGTGAAATAAACATTTTAAATTTTTTTTAATGATGTGGTGACCTTAAAGAACATTTCACACCAGTGCAGAGCAAGACAGCAATTATTTCAGTTAGGAACTCAGTTGGCAATTCAGCAGAACTGGGAGGCTGAGCAAGAGTGGATTTGAATCTGCTTACCACTTCATCTCTAACAGATATTATACCTGCATGCTCTGTTGAAAACATAGGAAGTCCATCTGCTTCCCCTGTCCTACAATTAGTCTGCTCTAAAGACTAATTCTTTAAAGTCAGTCAAGTCAACACATTTCACTGTCTGGGGACATGATATAAGTAATACTAGCAAAAAAAGTATAAATGAATCTCTTCCAATTTTACAAACACAAGTCTAACCAACAAGTCTTTTTAAATACTGCAATACCTTGCCAATGTGCTCTTCTGCATGGAGTGCAGCACTTTGAAGGGGAAAAGAAAGCCTCTGTACCAGTACCTGAAGTCTGAGAATACCATCACAGAGGTGCACAGAGAAACAATAAAATCTCAAGTTACATTAGACAGCTGTGCATGGGAGAGAAATGAAGAACTGATCAAGACACAAAAAAAGGAAGCTAAAGATACTTGGTCCACCAGGAAAAAAAAAAAAGATCTACCTGTCAACAATTTGAGATCTGCTTGAAAGCAAGAAGCAGGAGGGGCCACCACCAAAGCAGGCTACCTCATCCAGGCTCAAAACCTCTTCCAGTGCCTATGGCAAATTTAGTGAACAGGCACCATCATACTTCAAACTTGTCACTGTGAAGTAGGGGGGAAACAGTAATTACATCAGCATAAGCATCTCTGATATTGACATTAGGACCAAGATTTCTTTTAATCTGAGACATAATCCAAGTAAACAGTTTATTTGAATATATGTGTACTAAATCGCTAACCTACATTCCCATGCAAACAGTGAGATGCACAAGACAAAGCAAAATAATGATCACTAGAATACTGCTGCTGTGCTTGGCTCAGGAAGAGAGACTGTTGACAGGATTGATTAGACAGAATTCTGCAGAACCCAAAACATCAGCTGCTGATATTAATGGATCTTAGTTCAGGAAGGACACTGAAATCAAACTGAGAAAAACAGCATCAGACGCGCATGAGGCAATACACTGTACCGCAGCCAGGAGGAACAATTCATGTCTGATGGTCCAGGACACAAAAAGAAACAGATGCTTGATGGAAGGGCTCTAAGAATCTATTCTGGAAGCAGACTTCAGGAAGAGTGTTGGGAAATAGACTGCAGATTGTTGATGAGACTAGTGATGAGACTGGTTCTTCAGGGGATGGTTTAGAGATAAGAGTAGTGTAGGGCTATCGGTTGGACTAGATGATCTGGAGGGTCCTTTCCAACCGTAATGATTCTGTGATACCTGCTTCAGTACTGCATACAGAGTATAAACAACATGCTCTGGCAGGCAGACGGTGCTGGGTTACAGGAGTGTCCCGGTTTGGGTTAGAACAGAACTAATTCTGTTCAGTGATTTTACTTTTCAGTTAAAGCTCCTCTGAGAAATTGCACTTTCTAAAACTAACAACATATTTTTGCAGACACTGCCTGCTTCTAGCAGTGACAAGGCCTAATGTTTAGATTTATTACCAGGGATTGATTTGCAAAGTAAGGTCACTGCTAAATCTTGTGTCTCATGATGGGGGGTGCAGGGTAAAGGCTGCACCTTCAGGGAGGAAAGTACATGTCAGGGGACCCTAAACCGACCAACTAAAGTATTCCATTCCATATACATCATATTCAATATACAAACTGTGGGTCAGTTCCCCCTTGCTAAATTATTCTTCCTCTTGGTCTTCCTTCTGTGCTTTGGTGGTCAGCATCTGAGGAGAACTCTTGTCTGTTCTGCCCTTGATTCTGATCCCCAAGTTTCTGCGTCCTGTACCAGGATCCAGCCCCTGAGTCTGACTCGTGCTGCTGAGGCCTTCTGCCACAGTATCAGTGGTGACATAGTTACCATCAAGGGGGACTTCGGGTTCGGTAATTGGATTTTGTACATATTTGTATATATTTCATTTATCATTATAATTATTATTAAAGTAGTTTTAGTTTTATTTTCCAATCCACAGGTCTCTCTGTCTCTCTCATCCCCTTTCCCTTCCCATGGAGGGGGCAGGAAAGGGCAACAGGGAGCATCTGTCATTGGGTTGGTGGTCAGGCCAGCCTCAACCCTCGACAAGGAGTTACTTAGTGGCCAGTTATTTGATAACCCGTCTCTGATAGCTATGGCTTTGTTGACATGTTTTCCCCACTAACTCCACAACTTGTCAACAGCTGTAATAAAGTCACGGTTATGCAGTAGACCTTACTAAGCTCTGGAGTAATTTAAATACATTCTAGCAAAATAACTTGTTCACAGGCAGAGCCTGCATCTCACCTAGACAGCTTCCTAGTGTAGCTGGATTAGTTTTAAGACATAACAAATAATACTCTTCCTTTTCCCATCTTTAGAGAGCTAATGCTTATCTCAACAAAAGCAATGTATGATACCTTCACCTTTACCACTGAAAATAAAGCTTTCTCAAACTTCTCAACATACAGCTAAAACGATTCTCTAGCATGCCTAGTAAAAGCAGTTGGGATGCAGCCAGTACACTCTGTTTAAGAGAGCATTTCTTCGTAAATAAGTTTTCCAAAGTGACAAACCTTGCTATCCTGTGAATCAGCGACGGATGTCTCCAAAAGCCAAGCGATTCCCTAGCAGGTACGCTTCAAAATGAAGAAAATTTCCACCTCCAATTTCATGCACTCGATCTCACTATCCTCAGAGTCAAACCAGTAAGTCAAATGGTTGCTCTCTATTGCATGGACACTAGTTCTTAGCAACAATTATACTTCAAACCTCAGAAACAACAATGGTCAAGAAGATTACATAGGCTTTAGCCAAAACTGACAGATATACTTGTTGCAAGTAGCTGCATCTCTACCATGTCAGTTTTAGTGTCACAGATTAACAAATAACCTCAGAGGGACCCTTACATTCAAAATGGCACAAGACCTCACCAAAGATACACACCTGTGCAAGTGTGGGGGTAAAGCACAGACACATCTCTACATCTGTGGAAAGCGACAGACAATTGACCTGCGCAGAAGTCAAAAGACAACTGCTAAGCCAAAGTCTTAAAACTTCTGGAAAAAACTGACTCCCAATCTTGCTGTTAGCCATCTCCACTCTTAATCTCCTGCTCCACAGATGAAGCCACTGATGCGGGCTCTTTCTCTATTGTTGTCAAATTCAGTCTGCAATTTCACAGCAAGGAAGATGCATCTTCAGAGAGGTCACATATGCCCTACAGCCCCATTGGTAAACTGAGGGCTTCTCTTGAATGAAGCCTTGCTGAATTAAAGGCATGTGGTGCTCTTCTCTCTTACTCTGGCATTTTGCTCACCTTGTATGACTCTTCACAGTCCTGCCACCACCTATTGTCAGAAAGAGGTCCCTTCCAACCCCTAATATTCTGTGATTCTGTGAAAGAGTATACAGATACATGAGAAGCAGAAATTGTTTTCTGAGTAGATATTAATATCAAGCTACAGACAATAAGCTCTTAGGAGTTAGGGAAGAATCTTAAGAGATGGCTATGCCAGTTTAACTCTTTGAAGAGTTCAGTGATCTTTTTTAAACACCTTTCTCCACTCAAGAACAGATTTCCAAGTGTGACTGACAGAACAACCATAGCCAGAGCTTGAACAAAGAAGTGGAGAAGAACAAAGTGTGTCTGCAGAGACGGTGCCAGCCAGAACACGCTCCCATGTCCTGACAGGGTAAACCCTAGCCACAGCAGGGTAGTACACCAAAACTCTTTGGAAGCCTTTGCTGGACCACCACTGAAGTTTCAGCCTAGCCTGAGGTGCTAATAAAAATGCTCATGTACCTCTGTACCAAAGGCCTGACAGGAGACGGGGGGGGGACTGGACAGAACCCCAGTGAACTGAAGTATTCAGGGAAGTAATCTTTAGACTACCACTATAGATGACACCACAATACATCAAAACAGACTGTGTAAATAAAAGCAGCAGTATCTAAACCAATTTTATTTTAGAACCCCTAGTACTGTGACACTACAAATCTCATATACTGTAACCATTTACAAAACATAGCTGTGTAATCCCCAGGCTACATTATAATCAATATACATAGGAATAGCTTTTTCATTCTAGAAACTTTTTCCTTTTAGAAAGATGAGTTTCTTGTATATCTGTACTAGAAACCTGTATTAATGTACTGTTTCTTAGCGCTAAAAGTATAATCTTTGGGTTTGCTTCTTAGTTCCTTCTGGTTTTCTACTTTCAGTTTTTTCACCATTTTAGGGATGCATCAGACAAAACAAAGATCTTAACACAAAGGACAACTTTCCTAGGATGAGATAATAATGTCCAAAAATAAAGAATGTAGATTTTATAAGCATGCTGAGTATGCATAAAGTTTGTTGACTAAAATTACAGTTAATTTTTAAAAAACTAAGCATCTAGCAGATAATCTATTTTTTTCTCTTTTGTGTTTTTCTCTTCTAATGTTAAAAGAGAAAAAAAGCTGTATAGAACTGTATCATTTGTATCTTCAAAATTTCTGGAAATTTTACACCTCCAGGATCAGTGTAGATTTGGCATCTTAGCCAAAAAGCCAGCAGCATCACTGTAGGATGTGGCTGAGCAAAATTCTTAGCGTACTGTCACCCCTGACAGGCAGCTGGATCAATATTGTCAGTATCAGTGGCAGGTTTAGAGGGTGAGGGGCTCAGAAAGGCTTCAGACTACTATCTGAAAATTGCTTCCCTTGAAGCATTTCACAGCCATACCTATCTCTTAATTATGAACATTAGCAGATGAGCAAGCCTGTCAGATGGTTTCTAGGTAGATCACTAGTGTTTATCCTGGAGTTCAGCACAATGGCATCAAAAGTTAAGACAACATTTTATCTATGCAAATGAACAAAACATTCAAAAGTACACATGCTGTCAACAACACACAGTTTTTAAGATTCTGAGCAAAACCTAGCCTCACAAACCTTACTTCAGGACCGTTCTCGCACTGCCAAACATTGGTCAGACACAGAAGGAACAGTGCTTTTCCAGGACACCCTCCAGCCCTGAACAGGATGAAAAAGTATTTCATATGGTATATGGACTTCAAATCAACCAAAGGGATCTTGGTCTTTTATAGCTTCTGTGGGAGTTTACAATGACTCTTAAGTCCCACCTGGAAAACAAACTCAGCCCTCTGCATGTGGAAAAGACTGCCAGGACCACATGGAACTGAAAGCTTTTATATTGGGAAGGAAAACAAGAAGTCCCAAGGTGCTAAGGTTATTCTGTACTTCAAAGTAGAGGGAGGAAGGGAGAGAAAAGAGAGAGGGATGGTAACTGTAATAGAACAAAGCAGCAGTATTGGACTAAACTGTGTTATTGAAGCAGATTACTATGATAAACCCCTGACAGCCTTTGCTGCAAGGACTCTTGCAAGTATCCAGTCCCTACTTGCACAGTGCAGACCGGGAGCTACAAAGCAGAGAAAGCCATTGGAAATTTTGTACTTGTTCTGTCCAATTTCTGATCCTGATGCAGCATTCCAGGCATATAGAAGAATCCTACACAGCCAGACAGAGCAACAGTTCCTCACTTACACAAGGTTTCACTGTGAAACCTATTAGTTAAAAATCAATTGAAACACAGAAGCACAGGCTCAGAGTATTCTTTTAATGCAAGCATTAAAGTTCTTTGTGAAAATTTCCTAATGCTTGTTTGCTGAAGGAGGGAAAGAAACCTGCTTCCTAAATTAACTGTCTCTGCTACACAAGATACTATTCTACCCTGAGAGAGCAGGGTTGTACTGGATGACCTCTTTGGGCTTTGCTCACTCCATGTCCATGCAAACACGCACACGTGCCAATCCCATTTTTCTGCTATTATCATGGGGTTTCTAGAAAATATTTAGGAGTGTGTTTTGTCTGCCAAGCTTGTCTGAAACTGCTAATCTCACTACAATGTTCACTGCCCTCAATAACATCAATAAAGAGGGCCAGCCCCATCACACCTGTTGCCTCTTGATACCAACAGATAAAACATGCCAGGCATGCAGCAAGTCCACATCAGTTTGTACAGCCAGTTTTCTTTCCTGCCATAAAGCTAAAGAGCCAAACAACAATCAAAAACAAGCTAAAAATATTTTCACAATTTGACAACACTTCCACCATAAGAAAAGTGGGGTTTGTGTCACAGAAGGGTAACTTGAGTTTACAGACATCTTTCTGTTTACAAGACAATTAGTGTGCTCTCAACTTCTTATAAACATTTAGCTGCAACAAGAAACTGAGGACTGGTGCATCAACTCTTAAAGTACAGTTTGATATACTGGAAATCTCAGTAGTATCTTCAGAGCTAACATGAACCTGACAACAACCTATCCTCACCTGCTGTCAAAAGGATCTGTGCAAATATTAAAGTTTTTTCCATCTCTCCAAACATTTCATATCCCTGTCTCACACAATCAGATCCCGAGACAGAATTTGCTTACTCCAAGTGCCAAAAGGAATCAACATCTTGAGCAAGTCAGCCCTTTACCCAGCTTTCACTTTAGTGCCTAGGAGAACTGTAGTTGAACAGGTCCCAGGTTACACATGACAACACACCTTCAAGCAGTGGGTGAGGCAGACAGGATTAAGGGGAGAGGAACATACAGGGGAATCTCTCTCACATGGGAAAAGAAATGGACAAACACATTCAACTGTTCTGCAGCACCCAGTGGGGTACAAAACACATATAAGTAAGTCTGTAGCATCAAAGTAAAGCAGCTACATACTCATAACAGGTCTTGGACAACTTGGTGATGAGCTAGTGTCTCCCATAGCAGCCAGCAAGTTTGCAGCCTTTATAAGTGTCATTTCAGAAGCTACCAAAAGACTGGGACCACTCTTCCTGCCCATTTACACAGCCACAAAATCCCACAAGCCTGTGTACTTCCTTCTCTGCAAAGATTCCCTAGAGTCCCATGTACTACTGTAATCATTATGTCAAACTCTTCAGAGCTCATGAATTGAATATGATTGTTTCAATGAAGTGAAAAAACACCCTCATATGAAAGACACATGCCCCAGCATAGGGCAATAGGGGGAAAATCAAACCTTCACGGGTTGTTTTTTATGAAAAGAATTTTATGTGAGTAAAACTGAAATTTGACAGAGATGCTTCTTTGCAAAACACCTAGAATTTTCATAAGATGATCATCTAATAGCAGCTTTGCACCGAGAGTGCTAGAGTGATAGCTGCAAAACTTGCAACGGAAATGGTCGAGCAGCTTGACATCACGGTCACTTCACACCCATCCCGCGCAGCTAACTCGTCCCTGGGGAGCAGCGCTCCCCGCAGCTCCCACACCAGGCTGCACACCAACACTGCCTTATTCTTCCCCCAGATCTCACGTATTTTGCAAAAGTCTGCTAAAACCCCATCAGTTCCCAGCGCTTCCAGCTGCCGTCCTTCCCCGGCCGGGCTCCCCTGCTCTCACCGCCGCTTCCCATTCCTCCTCGGGGTACTCCCATGCCCGGCGCTGGAGCCCACCGGCCGAAGCCGCGGGAAACACCCGCCCCATGCACCAGCCAGGCCAGGATACTCCGGGCCACCGCTACGTTTGGAGAAGCGACGTTTCCAACGATGAAAGAGCGGAGCCGCTGCGGCCCGCCCCCGCCCTCCTCGCGTGCGGCTTCTGTCTCTGCTAGCGACGGCGACCGGGGAGATGCCGGGGTAGGAAGAACAGGGGGAACAGGACGGAATAGGCCGTGCAGGCAGCTGTACCCACAGGGGACCCGGGATGACACAGCAGCTACCGCCCGCCACGGCCCCGGAGCCTGTCAGGGATGGCGGCGGCGGGGGCGCTGAGGGGACGGCCGTTACATAACGGTAGCGGCGCGCGGGCCTGACCTCAGCACCGCCGCCGCCTGCAGCAGCGACATCCGCTCACCACTCCCTATTCCGCCTCCGGACCCCCGTTAAGNCACCCCCTCATTTGTATATTCATCATGGGGGGCGTGGCCACTGTCAGTAACACCGGGGAACGGATGCTTGGTTCCTGGCGGTCCCCGCCCCGCCGCCCCTGAGATGTGCCACGCTCTTCCCTCCCCATGGGGGGAGCAGGGCAACAGACGGGGCCTATGGCGTTCTGCGGCTGTATTGGCCGCCCTCCGCTTCCGGCGCGTTGCCATGATTCCCGCTATCAACTTCCGTCAGGCTGTTGTCTGGGCGTCTCCGCGTCTGTCCTGAGGAGCGGCTGGTGGTGGAGAGCCCCTGCGGCAGCCGCCATGCCAGCCAAGGCGGGCGACAGGCGACGTCAGGTAAGGGCTTGTCTCGAGAAGGCATCATAACAGTTCGACGTTGTGCTCCCGTTTGAGAGTGTCGTGGTGACGTCACAATCGGGCTTGTGACGTCATGTCACCAAATGGCGTCACTGCAGTGCCTCGTTGTCAGGGGTAAGAGCTGGGCCAGCGACCAACCGAGTGACAATTGTTCTTTATTATCCCCTTTCCCCCAACACCTCCGAGAATGGAAAAGGAATAAGAGAGAGAGACTTGTGGCTTGGTAAAGAAAACAAAAAGTACTTTAATGAAAGTAAGAGCAGTACAATCAAATGTATACAAATATATAGAAACCGGTATCAAATCTAACCGTACATCCTCCTCCTTTTCCCCCATGGCAACTGTGTCACCATCACCACTGATGCTGCCGCAGAAGGACTCAGCAGCACAAGGAAACCACATTTGGGGCAACTGGATCCTGGAGCAGGATTCTGGAACTCATGGATGGGGATGAAGAAGAGCAAGAGAGATTTACCCTAATGATCCCTCAGCTTTATACTGAACATGACATATATGGAATGGAATAGCTAGTTGGTCAGTTTAGGATCACCTGTCATATCGATGCCTCCCCATAGGTGCAGCTTTTTACTCAACACCCTCTCAATGTGAGATGCAACATTTGGCAGTGGCATTGGTCTGCATACCAATCCTTGGTACTAAGCCAAAACTTGTCCCTGCTAGAGGCAAACACTGTGAAAACACACTGTTAATTTCAGAAAGTGCAGTTACTTAGAAGAGCTTTAGCTGAAAAGTAAAATGATTGAACAGAATTAGTTCTGTTCTAACTCAAACAAGGACATTTTGTGCAGCTGGAGACGGGGTTCAGACAAAGGAACTCTTTGCTTTGTGAGGTGTATGTCTTTGCTTTGTGGCTCAGGGAAAAGCCTTATGTGGGCAGTATAGAGTACCCTATATTGTTGTATACCTGTGGCTGAACCTGCCTGTGGTGGTGTCGTGGTTTGAGGCTTGTTCCCCGACCCACGGCATAAAGAGAGGCTTCTGGATTGGAAGGTAAAAACTAAAACTACTTTAATAATAGTAACAATAATAAATGAACCATATATAAACAGATACAGGACCCAAATACCGAACTGTCCCGGTGCCAGCTCTATTTCTCTCCGTCCCGGTATTAGCTCACGTGCGCAGCTCCCAGCACGTGTTCACCAGCTAGCAAACCCACCACCTTTTCTGCTCCAGGACAGTCCGAAATCCCAGTACCCTCAGAATCCCAGCCCCCCACCCAGGGTCCCTACTTAAGATTCAGGAATCTCAGGTTTCTTAAAGGGGCAGTTCAGTTTAGGGGTAGCTTTGGCAAGGTGGGGAGAAAAGCTGACACTGAATATCATGTGTGTGGGATGGAATACCTTTTAGAAAATAAAGTCACTGAACAGAATTTATTCTGTTCTAACCGAAACCATAACAGGTGGGTTGACCCTGACTGGATGCCAGGTGTTCACCAAAGGCACTTTGTCACTCTTCCTCCACAAATGGACAGGGGGAGAAAATATAATGAAAGGTTTGTGGGTTAAGTGCAGGGAGACATCATTCATAAATTACCATCAAAATAGACTTGACTTGGGGAAAATAGTTAAATTTATTGCCAACCAAATCAAAGTAACAAGTAATAAACCCAAATCTTAGAAACACCTCCCCCCACCCCCACTCTTCTTCCTGGTCTCAACTGTGTTCCCCTTTTCTCTACCTCTTTCTTCTGAGCAGCACAGGGGGACAAGGAATCATAAAATCATAGAATGCTTTGAGTTGAAAGGGACTTTTAAAGGTCATCTAGTCCAATCCCCCAAAGGGGGTTGCAGTCAGTTCATCACACATTTTCTCTGCTGGTCCTTCTTTCTCAAGAGGAGGACTCCTCATATACTTGCCCTGCTCCAGTGTGGAGTCCTTCCCATGGGAGACAGTCTTCCACAAACTTCTCCAGTGCAAGTCCTTCCCATGAGTTCTTCATTAACTGCTCTGTTTGAGTCCCTTTTATAGGGTGCAGTCTTTCATGAACAGATTGCTCCAGCATGGTTCCCTTCCATGGTGTCACAAGTCCTACCAGCAAACCTGCTGCAGCATGACCTTCTCTCTCCATGAGTCCACAGGCCCTGCCAAGAGCCTGCTCCAGTGCAGGCTTCCCATGGTGTTACAGCCTCCTTCAGGCATCCACCTGCTCCATTGTGGAGTTGTCCACAGGGTGCAGGTGCATATGAGCTTCACTCTAACTTTCATGGGCTGCAGGAGCACAGCCTGCCTCACCAAGGCCTTCACCATGGGCTACAGGGGAATCTCTGCTCCAGTGCTGGAGCACCTCCTTCCCCTAGTTCTTCATTGACCTTGGTGTCTGCAGAGTTATTCCACTTGCATATGCTTGCTGCACAGCAGATTTTCCCCCACTTCTTAAATATGTTGTCATAGAGGTACTACCACAATCACTGATGGGCTCAGCCTTGACCAGCAGTGGCTCCATCTTGGAGCTGGCTCGCTCTGTCAGGCACACAGGAAGCTTGTAGCAGTTTCTCACAGAAGCCACCCCTGAAGCCTCTCTGCTACCAAAATCTTGCCATGCAAACCCAATATACCACCCCAAGAAGCAAGTTTTGGCTATCATTAATTTGCATTCATTTATTTGCAATTATAGACTTATTTGCTTTTACAGTCCGCAGAATCAAACAGGCTAGTTTTATCACTCAGAGTCAACCCCGTTGTCATGAACAGGTCACTTTTGCCATGTTAGGAAAGCATCTGAATTGGACATCAAGGCACTGTTACACTTGTACCCACTGACTTGTAAGCAGCAGATTTGCAAGTTCTCCAAAAGAAAGAGACACTCTCCACAAACACAGCTGACCATAGGCACATTTTATTGTTTTACCAGCAAGGGCTTTTAAGGTGCTTATTGGCTCTAAAATATGCATTAAACTGTCTGTGGAACATAAGCAGTTTAGTCTCTCAAAAACCAGATTATAACATGTATTGGCAAATAGCTTCTAAATTGGCGTCCCTAGTGTGTGTAAATGGATGTCTGCTGCAGGACAGGCTAGAAGTCACTTCGCTTCCATTAGCTTTGTTTCCACTCTGTGCTTCTCTGCTCCTTGTGCTGATCAGTGGTTTACTATGGAGTTTGGTAATCACAGAATCACAGACTGTTAGGAATTGGAAGGAACCTCAAAAGATCACCTAGTTCAATCCCCCTGCCACAGCAGGATTCCTAGACCAGGTCCCACAGAAGCACATCCAGACAGGTTTTGAACATCTCCGGGGAAGGAGATTCCACAACCTCTCTGGGCAGTCTGTTCCAGTGCTCTGACACCCTCACTGGGAAAACATTTCTACGTGTATTCACATGGAATCTCCTATGCTTCAGCTTACAACCATTGCCGCTTGTCTTGCCGCTGGGCCTCACCAAGAAGAGTCTGACCCCATCCTCCTGACACCTACCCTTCACATACTTAAAAGCATAGATGAGGTCACCCCTTAGCCTCCTCTTCTCCAATCTAAAGAGACCCAGCTCCTTCAGCCTTTCCGCATCAGGAAGATATTCCATCCCCTTCATCATCTTGGTGGCTCTGCGCTGGACTCTTTCCAGCAGTTCCCTATCCTTATACTGAGGATCCCAGAACTGGACACAATATTCCAGATGTGGCCTCACCAGGGTAGAGTAAAGTGGGAGAAGAACCTCTCTTGATCTAGTGACCACACCCCTTCTAATACACCCCTCCTGGACACAAGAGCACACTGCTGGCTCATGGTCATCCTTCCATCTACCAAGACCCCCAGATCCCTTTCCCCTTCACTGCTCTCCAACAGGTCAGCCCCTAACCCATACTCATACATGGCATTGGTCTTTCCCAGGTGGAAGACTCAACAGTTGGCCTTGTTGAATTTCATTTGATTTCTCCCTGCCCAACTCTCCAGCCTCTCCAAGTCTCGCTCAATAGCAGCACAACCCTCCGATGTGTCAGCCCCTCCACCCAGTTTAGTGTCATCAGCAAACTTGCTGACAGTGCATTCTGTTCCCTCAGCCAGGTCATCAATGAATATATTGAAAAGTTTTGGTCCTAGTACTGACCCCTGAGGGACTCCTCTAGACACAGGCCTCCAACTAGACTCCATCCCATTGACCACAACTCTCTGACTTTTGTCCTTCAGCCAGTTCACAACCCACCTCTCTACTCAATCAGTCAGGCCACACTTCCTCAGCTTAGTTTCAAGGATGCTGTGGGAGACGGTGTCAAACACTTTACTGAAATCAAGATAAACCACATCCACTGCACTACCCTCATCTATCCACCCAGTTATGTCCTCATCAAAGGCTACTGGGTTGGTCAAACATGACTTCCGCTTGCTAAACCCATGCTGACTGCTCCCAATCACAGAATCACAGAATCACATGACCCCCTTATCATTGATGTGCCTAGAGACAGAGTCAAGGATAAAGTGTTCCATCACATTTCCGGGGTGGAGGTGAGGCTGACCGGTCTGTAGTTACCTGGCTCCTCCTTCTTGTCCTTTTGGAAGACTGGAGTGACATTTGCCTTCCTCCTATCCCCAGGCACCTCTCCTGTTCCCCAGGACTTATTAAAGATGATGGAGAGGGGCCTGGCAATGACTTTTGCCAGTTCCCTCAGCAGCCATGGGTGCATCCCATCAGGACCCATGGATTTATGGATGTCCAGATGGCTTAGCTGCTCCCTAACCCAGTCCTCTTCAACTAAGGAAAACTCCTCCAGTATCCTAACATCATCTGGGGGCTCAGGGGTCTGAGGCTCCTGAGGACAGTCTCTAAGAGTATAGACAGAGACAAAGAAGGCATTCAGTAACTCCATCTTCTTTGTATCATCTGTCACCAAGGCATGCACCTCGTTCAGCAGGGGGCCTACATTGCCTCTGGTATTTATTTTTTGGGCAATGTATTTGAAGAAGTCTTTCCTATTGTCCTTGACCTCCCTGCAAGGTGTAAATCCAGAGAAGCCTTAGCTTTCCTAGTTGCCTCCCTACAACCTCTGACAACAGTCCTGTACTCTTCCCATGTGGCCAACCCCTCCTTCAATGATCTGTAGATTCTCTTCTTCCACTTGAGTTTGCCTAGCAGTTCCCTACTTAACCATGCGGGTCTCCTAGCTCCTTTCCTTGATTTTCGATGTGTTGGGATGCTCTGATCTTGAGCTTGGAAAACGTGGTCCTTGAATGTTAACCACCTCTCTTGGGCTCCTTTATATTCTAGTACCCTGTCCCATGAGATTTCCCTTAGCAATTTCTTGAAAAGATCAAAGTTGGCCCTACTGAAGTCTAGGGTTGTGATCCGACTAGGTATTTTATTCCTACCACACAAGATGCCAAACGCTACCATCTCATGATTGCTGCAGCCAAGGTTGCCCTCAACCTCTACCTTTTCAACCACACCTTCCTTGTTAGTGAGTGTCAGGTCCAACAGCGCTCCCCTCCTAATGGGCTCAGCCACCATTTGCATCAAGAAGTTATCATCAGTGCAGTGGAGGAACCTCCTGGACTGTGAATGGCTGGCTGAGCAGGCCTTCCAGCAAACATCTGGGTAGTTAAAATCCCCCAGGATAACCAGGGCCTGTGATTGTGAGGCCACTGCCAGCTGCCTGGAGAAAGCCTCATCAGCTTCCTCATCCTGATCAGGTGGCCTGTAATATCACACACAACAGTAAGGCAAGTCAATCTTCTTATTTTAGTTTCTTCATAGTATCATAGTATTGACTGAGCTGGAAGTGACCCAATAGGATCATCAAGTCCAGCTCCTATACTCGTGGAGGACACCCCAAGAATCACAGCATGTGCCTGAGTTTTCCTGGTTTACAACTGAATAAAAAAAGTATTTAGAGAAAATTTCATTTGTAGACAAATGAAACTCAGACATCCTACCTGAAAATAAAATAGAAATGCTTGTTGGATAGGTCAGCAACAGGAAAACTTCCTGGTGAAGTACTTGATTTT
This sequence comes from Galbula dea, assembly GCA_013399015.1. Taxonomy (NCBI): domain Eukaryota; kingdom Metazoa; phylum Chordata; class Aves; order Piciformes; family Galbulidae; genus Galbula; species Galbula dea. The sequence goes on from VWZX01006268.1 coordinate 37,853, forward strand.
GCAGCTATTTACACCTCTTTATGGTTTCTCTTGAGGGAGCTGTGCTAAGGGAAAGGAAAACTAAATGGTGTTTAAAGCATGATGCTACAGCTGTTTCCTCTTTTCATCTCTATCATCCTGTTGGACTACTGTATCTTTGCTGTGTTCAGTTTGTCTTGTAGCATAGTCAGTGTCTGGCTCAGGGAAAAATTTCTAGATGATGCTGTCATAAACACATCCAACAATAAAGGTCCAGACAAAAACAGCCACTTGAGATTTCTGTACCCTTAATTTAAGTATTGTGGCTGCTATGGGCTTCTAATAGCGTTTCATTGTGGGAATTACGGTACTCTGTTAATTTATTTCATGTAAGACAGTCATCAGTGTAACATATGTTCAGTATGCATAAATTCTCACACTGGCATTATTCACTATGGTAATGGAGCACCTCCTAGGGTGATTAGAGTTACAACAGTGACCTGGAGATGAGAAACTCCTTATAACTCCTTAATGCCTCCTACCCATTCCTTAGCTTCTCAGAAACAGTGTCGCTTTTCTCCTGAAACAATTTTCTCATTATTATTCACACTTCTTTATTATTACTATTAAAGGCAGGGATAGTTGCACCATTATTAGGAAGACTTGAGAAGACTGTTGATGTTTTCTGTAGCAAGACAGTTTATTTAGAATTTGCGAAAATGTAACTATTTGGCTTGAAATGTTCTTTGCTGGGTGTCTGACTTAGGCTATTCATTAAAAAAAACCTCTAGATGCTGAACAACATAGACCAAAGTATTAGTAGCTACTTACTGTTTAAGTGCTGTCCATGCTTGTAAGCCAGGGAGAGCTTATGTGAGGCGAGGAACCTATGAAAAACAAAGCCTGTGATTATGGAATTAAGTGGTGTATCATAATGCCTGAGCCCAATGGGATGAATTGAAGGTTGCCCCAGCAACCTTAATTCTTGTATTTTCTAACTTCTGAATGCTTCTCTTTGAGATGCTAATAATACTCTTACATTTTCTTTCTTTTTTTTTTTTCTGTAGCTAATGATGTTGCAGCAAATACATGCTTCAATTTTAGAGTTGTGTATGAAGGCCAATTGTTACCATCAGCATCTTGCTAGTGAATATACGATCATTATGTTAATTCACAGTTACAGTTTATTTTTTATTCGTATTGAGTTGCATTTGTGACCTCTTTCCTCTTGTACAAACGCTATGTGATTAGGATCAAAGAAATAGCTGTCAGAGCAAAAGAATTGCATCTTAAATAATGGTTTATGGATTATGCACAGATACAGTAAAAAGAAGCATGGGGAAACAACAGCCATAATTCCGAGCTATGATGGCAGGATACCAGCTACCTGGGAGCTGCTGAGGACTCTTTAGAACTAATGTGGCAGAGAGGAGTTTTAAGGAAGGGTATGAAGAAGGAGGACAGTGTGCTGTCTTTGGAAAGCTTTACAGAGAACAGGAGCTTGCAAAAGAAATAGCAAAAAGATAAAGTGCAGAAACACTAATAAAAAAGGAATCTCAGGACTGCATTTTTCAGCAAGTGGAGCAGCAGTAGACTTTGTGCTGTTACCTGAATTAAGAGGCAATGCAGAAGATTTTGTATTCTTGACTGACCCATGTTTGCCCCCTCCTTGCTTGTTTTCAACATATCTACTGGTTTTGGTGGCTGTTGCCTAGTGCCAGTATTGCCACAATATTAGGTTCTCATCTCTTCATGTTTCTGTCAACTTTCAGCTGTATTCCAACAGTTTTAGATACTTTGGGATGAACCTGCTATGAATCATGCTTGCAGCCTTAAGGCTGTCTTCTGCTTTTTATAGATTTCTGTAGAGTGTTGAGTCAATTAGAGCTGCAGTCACAGAATCACAGAATGTTAGGGGTTGGAAGGGACCTCTGGAGATCATAGGATCATAGGGTTGTCAGAGTTGGAAGGGACCTCAGAGATCATCTAGTTCTAGCCCCCCTGCTTGGCAGGGACACCATCCACTAGATCAGGTTGCCCAGGGCCCCATCAAGCCTTGTCTTAAAAGCTTCCAGGGATGAGGCCTCCACAACCTCTCTAGGCAACCTGTTCCACTGTCTCACCACCCTGATAGTGAAGAACTTCTTCCTAATATCCAACCTAAATCTAACTTCCTCTAGCTTACACCCATTTCCCCTGGTTCTATCACTGTCTGACCTCCTAAAAAGTCCCTTGAAAGATCATCTAGTCCAACCCCCCTGTCAGAGCAGCTTCATCTAGAGCAGGTTGCAAAGGATGGCATCCAAGTGGGTTTTCAATGACTCCAGAGACGGAGACTCCACCACCTCCCTAGGCAGCCTGAGTTCCAGTTCTCCATCACCCCCAAAGTAAAGAAGTTCTTCCTTTTGTTTAGATAGAACTACCTATGTTAAAGTTTGTGCCTGTTACTTCCTGTCCTGTCACTGGGCACCACTGAAAAAAGACTGTCCCCATCCTCCTGACACCTACCCATTAAGTATTTATAAGCATTGATAAGATACCCCATCAGTTCTCTCTTCTCTGTGTTAAACAGCCCCAGCGCTCTCAGGCTTTCCCCATTAGAAAGATGTTGAAGCCCTTTTTGCAGCCCTTTTCTGTATCCTCTCCGCAAGTTCCCTGTTCTTCTTGAATAAAGGAACCCAGTACTGGACACAGTACTCCAGAAGCGGCCTCACCAGGGCAGAATAGAGGGGGAAGATAACCTCCCTCAACCTGCTTGCCACACTATTCTTGATGCATCCCAGATTGACATTGGCCTTCTTGGGCACAAGGGCACATAGCTGGCTCATGATCATCCTATTGTCCACCAGGACTCCCAGGTCCTTTTCCACAGAGCTGCCTTCCAGCATATCGATCCCGAATCTGTACTGGTACATGGGATTATTCCTCCTCAGCTGCATTACCCTACACTTGCCCCTGTAGAATTTCATATAGTTTTTCTCTGCCCAGCTCTCCAGCCTGTCCAGGTCAGGCTGAATGGCAGCACAGCCTTCTGGTGAGTCAGCCACTCCTCCCAGTTTTGTGCCATCAGCAAACGTGCTAAGAGTCCACTCTATTTCTTCATCCAGGTCGTTGATGAATATACTGAACAGGACAGGGGCCAGTACTGAACCCTGGGGAACACCACTCATTACAGACCTCCAACTGGATTCTGCGTCACTGATCACAATTCTTTGAGCTTTCTCCTTCAGTTTTCAATCCACCCCACTATCCATTAATCTAATCCACACTTCCTAAGCTTGTCTCTGAGGATGCTGGGGGAGATAGAGTCAAAAACGTTGCTGAAGTCAAAGTAGACAACATCAACTGCCCTTGCCTTACCTATCCATCCATCCATTTATGCCATCAGAAAAGGCTATCAGATTAGTCAGACATGACTTTCCCTTGGTGTTTCCATGTTAACTACATCTGATAACCCTCTTTTTCCTCCATATTCTCTGAGATGATGCCCAGAATGAGCTGTTACATATTTCCAGGGTTGGAGGTGAGGCTGACTGGCCTGTAGTTTCCTGGGTCCTCTCTCTTACCCTTTTTGAAGACTGGAGTGACATTGGCTATCCTCCAGTCCTCAGACACCTTGCCTTTTCTCCAGGACCTTTCCTTCCTCAAAAAACTTGTTCTGTAGACCCTTTGTAGACTTGTGCTTTGTTCTCCTTTGGACATGCTCCAGCAACTGAGGAACACCACCTGTGACTGGCCACCAATTGGACTTAACTCCATTCACCACAACTATCTGGGCTCAGCCATCTAGGTGGTTTCTTACCTAGCAAAGAGTACACTTGTCTAAGCCATGACCTGCCAGCTTCTCCAGGAGAATGCTTTGGGAGACTGTGTCACTACAGGTAGACTACACTCATCGCCTTCTCCTCATCAACTTTGTGGGTCAGCTGATTATAGAAGCAGGTCAGGTTAGTCAAGCAGTACTTACCTTTGAAGTACCAGTGCTGCCTGGGCCTGATCCTCTTCTTGCCCTGCACATGCTGTATGATCACACTCAGGGTGATCTGCTCCATAACTTTCCCTGGTACTGAGATTATCATGGCTGCTTAATTGTTTAATACACAGGAATCAGATGATAGATGTGAATACTTAATTTTCACAATGATGGGGATTATGAGAGAAGTCTACAAATCTCAACAAAGATTCACAAGGTCTTCACATGAGTTATGGAAGAGGGACTTGAACAACAGATGGTGTGGTAAAGCTGGGATTTTCCAGTAAAAGAAATAGGAAAACCAGATGAAAGCAGCAAATGACAGACTTAAAAATCAGGCAGCAGTTCTTTGTATTATCATGTAATACGAAGGAAGTTTACCATGGAAGTACTTGCTGAGGAAGGTCTACATGCTAAAAATGAGCATGAATTCAAAATGACTGAATAAATTTGTGAAGAAAAAGGTTCACTGGTATGAAATAAAAAAGATAGCATTTTCTAGTTCAAGTCCCTTTGGCAAGCTGAGAGGGCAGCCTAGATTAAGCTCTTATAGATACCTACTTTTAAATATCTGCAAATACAGGTTTTATCTGCTGTTGGAGACAGATACTTGGCTAGGTGGACCTTTGATCTGAGCTGAAAGGCATGGTAATGTCCTTATAAAGAAAAATCAGTAAACCCATGGGAGCTTGCTCGTTGACCACTTTGCTTTCATTCCCTCTTCTCTAGCGTCCCCTTCTTTCCTTCTATAAAGTCAAACACTTTTTCCGAGCAACTGCTCTACTTTTCCCGTCCATCTATCCCATCCCATGTTTTCTGTGATCCATCCTGAAACTGTTCTTGCCAAGGTGTTGTGGAGGCACCCACAAAATAGACAGCAATAGCTACCCAAATTGTGGATGTATTGTAAACAAAATCACTCAACACTCCTTTTCAGCGCAGTTAAATTATAAGTTTGGATGTCTGTTGGGAATATATTACTGTGCAACTGATTCTCAAAGTTTAAACAATATTTCTCCGGAAAGATAAGCCACAGTGTGAATTCACTCACTGATAAATGGGGTAAACCTCTCACTCTATGATATTCAAAATATAACACTTAACGAAAGGTGAGTGAAGACTCACTCGATCCATAGAAGTAACCTTAGGCAGTGTCCCAGCCTAGGGGGAGGACTCCAACCACAACCCATGTTGAAGGCCACCTCTCAAACTGCCCTTGCAAGGGGTTTCCACTTATACCCTGGTCGGGTGCTGTGTTCAGTTTCAGAAACAAGCTCATGACAAACAGCCTGGATACCAGGGTGCTGGTCACTTTGGGGTGCTGATCTCCTCCAGTACAACCCCTAGGTTAGCTGCCAGGAGGTGCCTAGCTGTAGCTTATCAGGTCTCTTGCAGGCTCTGGCCCTTTGTTCAGACTTATGTCAGGCTTTTCTCCTGTTAATGTTTGTGCCAGGGTGGTTGTACTGGCCACACAAGGTTGCTAATGTTTTCTCCTTTGATTTATCAGCTCACTCTCTCCTTCTGTCTTCTGTATTCTTGGTCCTGTTAGTACCTCAGCATCTTCTCAAAAAGATCCTCTAGATTTCCTCCACTACTTTCTATACAGTTCTTATAATGCTTTACCACTGGAGCCCTTCTGTTATTCCTTAACCTCCTGGTAACCTCCATTAGAAATACTGTATAAGGCTCTCTGTAAACAGCTATTTCATTGTTTTCCTTAAAGTCTGTAATAAAAATTTTCTGTGCTGTGATATGCTCAGGGAGGTTGGCAGTAATTGACTTTCCAGCTGCTCATCAGTGTTTTCCATGTTTTTTCAGCGCTTGTGGCTTTGTGGGTGTGGATCTCCTGCCTTGAAACTCACCATGACATGCAAGCATTTAGGGCAAGAGCAGCTTTTCTGTCTGTTTGAGTAAAGCACTGGTACCCTCTGTGTATGTGTGCGTGTGACATTTAGGTGTATCACAGATAAGCAGTAACAAGGGTAGAGCCTAGCATTTTTCATGCTGATAAACTGCTGTTTTGTATTGTGAAAGTGACTGTCTTTCATTCAAATGTTTTGTAGACAAATGAAATACTGGTTTAGCTCTGGTATTTGCAAAAGTACGGATAGATTAAGTATACTTAAGCAAAGACATTGTTACTGCCAGAATGTGCTTGCAAAGTCTTTTCTAAAGGCAGACAGAGGCCCTTCTCAGAGAGCCAGTGGCCATAAAAGAGGAACCATGAATGCTAAAGCCCCATTGGAAGAAGAGGGGGAAGGCCCCGCCACTTGGATGAGCCAGATGATATTTTCAAAACAAGAAGAAAGTGTACAGAGCCAGTATAGGCCTGCTGCTGAATGAGGCGGATGCCTTGGTGACAGATGATACAAAGAAGGTGCAGTTACTGAATGCCTTCTTTGTGTCTGTGTATACAGGGGAGGTGCCTGGGGACTGGAGGAAGGCAAATATCACTCCAGTCTTCAAAAAGGACAAGAAGGAGGAGCCAGGTAACTCTAGAGCGGTCAGCCTTACCTCCATCCCTGGAAAGGTGATGGAACACTTTATCCTCAACTCTGTCTCTAGGCATATCATGGATAAGGGGGTCATTGGGAGCAGTAAGCATGGGTTTGCCAAGGGGAAGTCATGTTTGACCAACCCAGTAGCCTTTTATGAGGGCATAAGCAGGTGGGTAGATGATGGTGGNGCATAAGCAGGTGGGTAGATGATGGTGGGGCAGTGGATGTGGTTTATCTTGA
>VWZX01006270.1:6676-46419 GCA_013399015.1 Galbula dea
CCCCTTGGTAAACCCATGCTGACTGCTCCAAATGACCCCCTTATCCTTCATATGCCTAGAGACAGAGTCAAGGATAAAGTGCTCCATCACCTTTCCAGGGATGGAGGTGAGGCTGACCACTCTACAGTTACCCAGATCCTCCTTCTTGCCCTTTTTGAAGACTGGAGTGACATTTGCCTTCCTCCAATCCCCAGGCACCTCTCCTGTTCCCCAGGACTTATTAAAGATGATGGAGAGTGGCCTGGCAATGACTTCTGCCAGCTCCCTCAGTACCCGTTGGTGCATCCCATCAGGACCCATGGATTTATGGATGTCCAGATGGCTTAGCTGTTCCCTAACCCAGTCCTCCTCAACTAAGAAAAACTCCTCCAGTATCCTAACATCATGTGGGGGCTCAGGGGTCTCACCCCACTACAGCTAGCCCATTGCTAACCAATCCCTACAAAATTAAGAGGACGAACAGATCATTGTTCCTTCACAGCCAAGTTACTATTTTCACGTTTCTTTCTGTGTTCCCCTGTAAATACACCTTGCCATCTGTAGAACTCTTAGCTTTAAAAATATTGGACCAACTTCTGAAAATAAAGTTTTGTAGCTAGTGGCATGTAACCACAAGACACTTCTGTGAAGGAATGTAACTTTCAGAAATCAATTCAGTATTTCTTAAAACTAATCCAGTTAGTAATTCTTTTAAATATGTGTTCTGATACTGTTTTCTCTAACCATTTTTCCAAAAGAAAGAAAGTGGAAACTTCAGACAGCAAACACGTCATCTAGTTTTACAACAGTTTTATGCTAATATGAAATCTGTACAAAAGATTAGGACTATTCACAGATGTATCCTAAGAGAAATCAGTTTTAAATTACTATCTTATTAACTGAAAGGCACAATTACTGAGGTTCTGAATTAAATAGCCATTTCTGTAATTGCCTAAATTCTAACATGACAGCTGTGCCTGGCTGAGCCCATACTCACAGAATACACTATAGCAGTTGATCCTATAGAAAGCAAACATTCGTGCTACGCATGTGTGCTTGAAAGCATTTTATTGACACAAATTGACACAAAAAATTAAAAACTTGTTAGAACTGTAATCAATATCTCTTTATTTATAAAAGGTACAGTGAAATATTAATTAATCAAATGGATACAGCAGCTGTTTCTTTGTAGAAAATACATCTTATTTAGCAGATGCCACTGTGTGTCCATCAGTATTGCAATCAAATGGCTCTCAGACTTTTTGTAATTAATTAAAACCTTCCAGTGCCTGGTCCAACTGCAGGGAGTTGAGGTTCAATATTTAGCATTCTGGAGACAGAGATGACGCGGGAAAAGAGAAGTCCTGTGAAAGAATACACTCCAAATATCAAAGGCTTTTTGAGCATAAAGGAAGTCATTAGAAACAAAGATCCCCTTAAAATATCTGCAGTAACTCTTTCCCTCCCTAGCTTTTATGATAGCCAGAAAACGAAAATTCACATCTCTTAGCCAGCTTAAGAAACTCAATAGCTCAGATTCTGTTTCCACTTCGTGCTCTTAAATTCCACTTCTAGTATCTGCAGCCACTGCTCCTCTTGCCACTCCAGCATATGCAGGCAGTGGGCAGCTCAGTCATTCCCTGAAGTTTTCAGTGACAGCTTAACCATATTTCTTAGGTCTAATCCAGTCTAGTCATTCACATGTTAACACACCGAGTAATGCTTTTCAAATGTAGCTGTATTTTAATTCAAGCAGGGAGTAAAGAAGTCATTACATCACCCTGGTTCCATGTCAAGGTCTTTCAAAATCTTCTTTTGATTTGATTATTTTAAAAAATATTGGCTCATGCTTGCAGGGAATTGAGAACCTCAACAAGATTAATTATTCTGCTGTCTTCCAGTGCTGCAGTGCTTCTACTGTACTTTCAGAGATTCATGCTATATCTTCAGAAACACAGGTAAGCATTATCACCTCTATTTCCAGAGAAGGAAATAAAGATACAGAGTGGAACCACTATTGTCCTAGACGATATCCAGACCAAGACATTCTCAATGTTTGTTTGTTTGTTTGTTTTTAACCACTGGACCAGCCTTGCTCACTGCAGCAATCCCCTCACTGCAGCAATCCCCTGGGATTGTTATGATTCCTTGGTCTCAATTTTAAGCATAAACTAGTACTGGATAAGGTTTCACTGCATATATAAGACACCATATGGTTAGTCTTCCATATATCAATCAGTTTCCCCTCCTGTAATTTGTGCATAGTAAGGTCACTTTTCTGCAGCATTAACAGGTAGTTATATACAAAACAGCAGAAGAGGAAACTGTAACATAAAAAGATCAATATCACTACACAAAATTAGATTTTATTATCTCTCCTAATCACCTGTTTGATATTGGCTTTCAAACAAAAATATAAAAACTTCTTTCTGCTTCCTCTTTTCTTGACTCTGCAGCAAAGTTAGGAGGGTTCACTTATAACAAGAGTGACAACTGCAGAGAACACCATGAAGTTATAGAGGAAGAGAAAGAGAGGGAGAGAAAAAGTCTTCACAAGTACCTAACACTAGGCCATATCCACAATTCTTTGGTCATCTCTTACACAGGGGACAATCTAGAGGCACATCTACTCTTTGCCTCACACATTCTACACCACTTACACAAAAGCAAATAAGCACAAGAAATCATTCTGAATCACCAACATCTTTCATCTCTTCATTGATATCAAAGAGTGCATATGGCGTAAGGCAATGGCAAATCAAGCCTCAGGATCTTCATACGGAGTTTTGCCTCAGAGGGTACTGACAGACACTGAAACAAAACTCAGATCTTGTTGAGTACAAAGAGCACCAAAGCAGAGGTAAAAGAAGAAATTTATAACTTGAGATTTGCTCACGGTCTTCCCTCCTATAAGTTAGCTTCTGGGGTAAAAAAGAAAAAAAAATACAAAAAACCCCCCTGAAACTAAAATTAAGCTTGTCCACATGTAAAAAACATGGCATGCAAGAGTATTCTGAACCAATTAATTGTATGCACATCTGTGGCAATTGAGGTAGATTTTTGTTCTTGTTCCAAATGTGTTCCAGCATATACTTATGTAAGTTCTCTGCAATGCTAAAGAAACTTGTGTCTTCAGTCTCTTTCAAGGAAGGCATTTTGGCTAACTCTTTGACTCAGGAAGTGCATTCTCTTCCTCCTCAGGTTGGGTAGGCTTGCTGTTTCCTCTTAATGTTAAAACCGAGTATCTCAGTGCTCCTGCCATACTAAAGAAAAGAGAATGAATAGAGGTGTCAGAGATACCTGTTGTTGTTTATATCATTTTATAGGTATATACCTTTTCTTTCACAGGATTAAAGAATGGCAGCTAGCATAAATTAGAAGTGCCTCAGATTTCTGAAAACTGCCTGAGAAACTAGGCCCAAGAAGACAAAGATCAATTATCAGCTGCTCGAAATGATTCTTACAAAGAGACACAACATTTCATCCAAGCACAAAAAGGTAACAACTCACAAGTTAGAACTCATATTCAAAGGGCACAACTCATTCAGTCATTGTTCCCTCTTCCCACACCACTTGGCTTTTACTTGGAAGTGGCACAGCTCAGAACTGCTGGTCATTGTTTTTTAACAATTAACTCAATCTCATGTAGTAAAACTGCAGGCAAGTTTGCACAGTTACGATCCTACCACATAAAGATTCCATATCTGAAAACAGACATAGAATCACATTATCACAGAATAACCTGACCTGAAAGGGACCCACAGGGATCGAGTCCAACTCCTGTTTATGCACAGGACAACCCCAAAGTCACACCATCTGTATAAGAACACTGTTCAAGTGTTTCTTGAATTCCATGAGAGCTGGTGCCATGACTGCACCCCTGGGGAGCTTGTTCCAATGCTCCAACACTCTCTGGGTAAAAAAATCTTTTCCTAATGTCTAACCTAACCTGCCCTGGCATAACTTCAAGCCATTTCCCAGGTCAACAGAACAGATCAGCACCTGCCCCTCCTTCATCTCCGGTGAGGAACATATAAACTGCAGTGAGGTCTCCCCCCTCAGCCTCCTTCTCTCCAGGATGAACAGACCAAGTGATTTCAGACATTCCCCATATGGCGTCCCCTCCAGACCCTTCACCTTCTTTGTGACCCTCCTTTGGATAGTCTCTAAATTTATATTCTCTTGGATTGCGGCACCCAAAACTGCACACAATACTCAAGCTGAGGCCACACCAGTGCCAAGTAGAGTGGGACTATCACCTCTTTGAATTGGCTAGCAATGGAGTGCTTGATGCACCCCAGGACCCAGCTGGCCCTTTTGGCTGCCAGTGCATGCTGCTGACTCATACTTAACTTGCTATCAACAAGAACTCCTAGATCCCTTTCTGCAGGGCTACTTTGCAGCTTCTCATCCAGTCTGTAAGTACATCCAGGGTTCCCCCTTCCTAGGTGCAGAACCTGGTACTTGCCTTTGTTAAACTTCATGTGGTCTGTGACAGTCCAGTCCTCTAATCTATCCAGATCTCTCTGCAGGGCCTCTTTACCTTCATGGGAGCCAACAGCTCCTCCTAGCTTAGTATTGTCATCAAACTTGATTATTAAACCTTCAAGTCCTGTGTCCAAGTCATGAAAAGATCTAACTGATTTTAAGGAACTTTACATCTTGAGGGAGTGCTTGCTCAGGTCAGTGGCTTCAAAACTGTGTCACCCAAGTGGGCCAAATCAAACAAAACACAAAGCTGTATCTCACTGAGAAATTTTCAGATTTAACAAATGAAGGTTACTTTAGTTATACTCACCAAATATTTAGCCCTACGAAATTTAACACAGAGAATACGTAATCTCCACCAATGAACATTCCAATGTAAGCGATGGACATATTCTGAAAGAAAACAAAAAATATGCATTTACTGAAGTCAGTTTTTATCTCCACAAATATAAATGACAGAAATTAATTTACTTTTCTAAGGAAATAGCTATACTTTATTGCTGGTCACTCTAAAATCAGCATTTAATTTAGTTTCACAAGATGTCAGCCTTATAGGTAATGTAACAGTGAAATAAAATATTAAAATCAGATGTCTTCTAAATCCATGCAATGCACTGAGAGTGACCTTCTGGAAAAAGAAAATAATCAGCCATCTGATGTTAGGAAAAATGGAGATCCAGCTACTTTCTGAAAATGTACTTTTTAATTTTCGCAAAGATCCTGTCAAATACCATTTCTTAAAGCAGGCTTTAGGATCTCAAGCATTAAAAACTGTGCTTTAAAGTTACAGTAAGAGCTCTTTATTATTGCTTTAAAAGGCTGACCTCCTTACTTAACAAAATGAAACGTGCATTGAAAGCACTTAGCTCAAGTTTAAGACAGGCACAGGACAAAATTAAAGATTCTACCTCTGAACCTCATCTCCATCAATTTTGGGAAAACCATCCCCTATAGACAAAAGGAAAGCTACATAACTGTGTGAATCAACGCTTCGTTGATTTCAGATATTTTAGCAGCTTGCCTGGACAACGACAGTCTCTACCACTTTCTACTAGGTACTAGCTCCACATAAAGTGATTCTCAACTTCAAAGCTGTTTAAAAAAATCTCAAAGACTATTACTGTTCAGAAAATAGAAAGAGTGTTGCTCTGTCTTTATAGTTCAGTGTGGACATATAAAATTTAAAGAATGCTTTCAGGGTCACATAATGAAAATTACTGCGTCATAAAAATCATAGAATCTCCTGCACTGATGGGACCCACAAGGATCATTGCGTTTTGACTCCTGTCTCTGCACTGGGCAAGCCCCAAAATTACGCCATATGCCTGAGGGTGTTTTCCAAATGCTTCTTGAATTCTGTCAGGCTTGGCATTGTGACTGCTTTCCTGGGAAGCCTGTTCCAGAGCTTGACCACCCTCCAGCTGAAGAAAATGTTCCTAATATCCAACCTAAACCTACTCTAGTACAGCTTCCTGTCACTCCCTTGGGTCTCACCAAGTAGATCAGCTCCTGCCCCTTGCTTCCCATCAGAAGGAAGCTGTTGACCACAATGAGGTCTCACCTCAGTCTCCTCTTCCCTCCCGTTGAACAAACCAAGTACCTTCAGCTGCTTCTTATATGGCTTCCCCTCTAGATCCTTCACCACCTTTGTGACCCTCCTCTGGATGCTCTCTAGCAGCTTTATATCCTTTTCATATTGTGGCACACAAAACTGCACACAGTACTTGAGGAAAGGCTGTGCCAGTGCAGAATTGCACAGGACCATCCCTCATGAGCAGCTTGCAAAGCAGTGCTTGATGCACCCCAGGACCCAGCTAGCCCTTTTGGCTACCAGGGCACACCACTGACTCACACTTAACTTGCTATCAACCAAAACTCCTAGATCCCTTTCTGTAGGACCGCTTTTCTGTCTCTTATTCCCCAGTCTGTGATTGCCTAGCCCTCTAATTTGTCCAGATCTCTCCGCCTTCAAGTATGTCAACAGCTCCTTCCAATTTTGAATCATCAGCAAACTTTGTTAGTAAACCTTCCAAGTCATTTATGAAGATATTGCAGAGCACCAAACCCCACCAGAGACCAGTTGCCAGCCTGATGTAACCCCACTTACTGTAACCCTTTGAGTTTCATCGGTCAACCAGCTGTTCACCCATCTCACTATGTATTTGTTTTGCTCTATGCTGGACATTTTATCGAGAAGGATACTGTGAAAAAGATTACCAGAAGCTTTGCTGAAATCCAAATAGTTTACATCAGTTGGCTTTCTGTGGTCAACTAGGAGGGTAACCTTGTTGTAAAAAAAAAAATTAAGTTTGCCAAGCAGTACTTTTCCCTTGTGAACCCATGCTGGCTGTGACCAGTGACCACACTGTCTCTCAGGTGTTTTTCAGTAACTCCTAGAATGATATTCTCCATAATTTTACCAGGCGCAGAAGTGAGGCTCCCCAGCCTGTAGTTACCAGGGCCATCTCTATTGCCCTTCCTGAAAATCAGGACAGTATTTGCCAACTTCTGCTCTACAGGAACCTTTCCAGATTCCCAAGAGCATTGAAAAATCATTGAGAGGTCTTGTGATGACATCAGCCAACTCCTCAAATACTCTTGGATGAATCCAAACAGGCCTCACAGACTTAGAGGGATCCAGCTGGAGCAGGAAATCCCCCAAAAGTTCAGGCTTGGAGGCAAGTTTATCATTTGCACAGTCATGGTTCTCTAGCTCCTGGAGTCCCAAAGCCCACCATCAGTGTTGAAAACTGAGGCGAAGAAAGCATTAAGCATCTCTGTCCTTGTTTGTGAGGTGACTGTCCTCATCAAGTAATGCAATAATATTATTTCTGATCTGCCTTTTGCTATTAACATATTTTTAAAGCCCTTTTTTATTGTCTCTCAACAATACTGGCCAGCTTCATCTCCAATCTGCATTTTGCCACACAAATTTTCTCCCTACAATGGTGAACAGCATCTCTGTAATCCTGCCATGTTGCCTTCCCACTGGTCATACACTTTCTTCTTTTGCCTCAGTTCCCGAAGAAGCTCCCTGGTCAGCCAAGTTGGTCTTCTGCCTCACCTGCTTGACTTCTGACATTCTGGAATTGCCTGCTCCTGTGCTTTTAGGAGGTGGTACTTGAAAAGCAACTAGCACCTTCAAAAGCTTTTTCCCAGGGAACATTACTAAGTACCTCCCTTAGCTGCCTGAAGTCTGCTCTCCTCATATCCTAAGTTCAAGTTTTGCTGGCAGTTTTCCTCTTGTCTCCAGAGATTTTAAACTCAAATGCTTCATGGTCACTGTAACCAAGTCAGCTTCCAATCACCACTTCACCTGTGAGACCATCTCTGTTAACAAGCAACAAATCAAGGAGGGCACCTTTCCTTGTCAGCTCCCTTAGTATCTGTACCAAGAAATTATCGATTCCTTCAGGAGCTGCCTGTACCAGCTGTGTTGTATTCCCAGTTAACATCTGCCGAGTTGAAGTCCTTCAAAAGGACAAGGGCAAACGATTTAGAGGTATCTCGTAGTTCCTTAAAGAATAACGTATCAGTGTTGTCATCCAGGCTGGGTGGCCTACAGTAGACTCTCACTACGACATCTACTTTGTTTGTTTGTCCCTTAATCTTTACCCAGAGGTTCTCAGCCATGGAATCACCAACTGCAAGCTCCATGCATTCCAGTTTCTTCATTACACACAACATTACCCCTGCGCCTCACCTGTCCTGCCTATCCTTCCTGAATAGCTTGTAACCTTCCATCATGGCACACCAGTCACAGGACTTGTGGGATCCACAAGGTTTTGCCTATGCCAATGACATCGTATCTCTGGGACTGAGTCAAGGCTTCTAGCTCCTCTTGCTTGCTCCTCATGCTGAGTGCATTGGTGTAGAAACGAAATTTCAAGTGCAGTTCACGGTGCCTAACACCTCATGAAACAGACGGAAGGATCCCACCTGCACACACCCGCTCAAATTTTGGCATGCCATCCCATTACTTGTCACTGGTGAGCCTAGTTCCTCTCCCCTTCCAATCTACTTTAAAGCTCTATTGATTAGCCCTGCTAGCTCCTGTGCAAAACTCCTTTTCCTCCAATGAGAAAGGTGCATACCACTGGGTGTCAGTAGACCTGGTGATGTTGAGATTGTTCCATGATCACAAAACCCTTAAGTTCCACCAAGAACACCAGCCTCAGAGCCACATGTTGATCAACTGGGTCTGCCTGTTCTTGGTAGAACATTATTCTTTTCTGCTACTGAAAGGATACCTACCTATGCTTCTGATCCTTTGACTAATCGCCCCAAGGCCCTGAAATCCCTTTTGATCGCCCTTGAACTTTGTTTTTGCTACCTCATTGCTGCTGACGTGAAGAACCAATAATGAAGATAATAATCCAAGGGCTGCATCAGACCAGGGAGTTTTCTAGTAATCTCTCTTACCTAGGCCTCAGGGAGGCAGTAGACTTCCCTGTGAGTTGGGTCCAGTTGGCACCAAGATTAGTCTTGCCGGCTTTCAAATAAAAAAGTAGTACTGTCTTCCTTTTGCACATTTTGCTGTGCTGGAGGTATTGTTTTTCTTGGTCACACATGCAAGAACTGTTATTCCCATATGTAAGCTAGTTTGGATTCTGACAGTTGTTTGGTCCACAACTGCCAAATTTTATCTTTTGCTAAAACTCTTCCAGCTTATAGCTCCATTTTTCTCTCTGGCCTACAAAAAAGTGCTTTGGCAGCCAGTGATGTTCCCAGCTCTGACATGCTGACCTCAACAACACACAGAAAGTTGAACTGTTTTTAAATTAAACTGGGTTAGAGAAAGGAGACTATTTTTAAGAGACATATGTTTTGGTGTTGATAAAATTGACCAGAATTTATGCAAACAAAAATGAAATAGTCCATTCAACTATAATACAAGTTCCCAAACAGAGCCTGAACCAGCCAACCATAATGCAATATGCTTAGCCATTATTCTGTATCTATGAATGTCCTATGTATTAGCTGCAACAGAAATCAGTTCAGCTTTGTATGAAAAAAAATAGTCTCGTATGAAAAATAAAAATTAATCAGTACTCACACTGCTTTCTAGAGTACACCTGAGCTTCAGTGGAAGAAGACCAGGTCACTTTGTGGTGTAAGCTTGTTTGGCACAAGCATTGTCTCAGTATTAGCCCTTATTTTGGAGTTTCTGGCTCAAAGCATGCTCAGGATCACTGCTGAGTCAATGCTCTTCCCTGTCTATTTGAGCATTCTCATCTCCCTCTTCTGCTTCATAACTCACCTTGATGGCACCAACTACTGCTGTTGTGAGCGCAGAATTGTAATGACTGCACAGGACAGTAGAATACATCAAGAGAAACCTAAACAGAAGAGGAAAATCTTCTAAATTCCACTCAGGGCGCTCAGAAGTTTAGCAATACTTTGAAATGTTAAACATTTTCTGGCTCAGTATTCTGCTGGGATCTTCAATCCCACTTGTTCCAAACTCTGAAAGAAAATACTGTTGATCTGTATTTTACGTCAAGGACGTGCATATATAAAATACTTGAAGTATATATTAAAACGTGCTGGTTGAGCTCTAGCAGAGTCATCCCTATTCTCTGTGCTTCTTATATGTCAGTATCTGAAGTTCGTTTGATCCAGGATCAAAATAATTTTTCTGTTCTTCCTTTGATTCTGTTCCAACAGAAACAAAGCATTGTTTCATTACTTTTGAGTCTCTCATAATTTTCCAGGTACTTTAAAGAACAAATGCACTAAAACATTTCCTACATTAAAGGCTTACATTCTATTAACTGCAAAAAAGTTAGATAAACAGAAGAGATGGCCAGCAGACAGATACTGAGTAAAGAAAGTAAAAAGCTAAATATCATGTTGCTGGCCACCGTGTTGTGAGGTCAGTATCACAGATAGTACTGAAACAGTTATTTACATTATTAGAAATAATTAAAAGAAGACTGGGAGAAAAATATTTTTTCTTTGAACACAATTTGTTAGTGAGTCTCACATTTGAGATAAGCAATTTGAAAAACTGTCATCAAAATATCTTACTTGATTGCCCTGTGTCCTTACCCCAACAAGCAGGAAAGAATAAATTGAAAGACAAATAAAAAATTCGTCCACTGCTGGAAATGTGTTGCCTATTAGGAAAAAAAAAAAAAAAAAAGAAGAGAGAGAATTATGTGCTATATAATCAACTGTAAACACATAAAAATGTAGTTAATATGACTTAATATGAAAATGTGCAAAACCACGAAATACATTTGATTCATAATTATGAAACATCTATATACTACTGGAAACAGTTTGATGCATTTAACTTCAGAGATGTTAAGATGTTAACTTCTAGCACCCATGGTACCTGGACACATTCTTGTAACATGTATAGCAATGCAGATACAAAACTGCACGCTGCAAGCAATGAACATAAATAATACCTAGAACTTGTACTTTTATATTGATTGATTTAGATACCAACACTGTATTAAGATCATGTAACAGTACTGCTATGAGACAGAGAAAAATCAAATAAATAATCTCCCTGAAATTTATTTCACACCACAGATTCATTCATGAACAGCTTTCAACATCCTTGAATTTTTGAGATCAAAAATAGATTAAACATTTGCTAGATTAAAACTTGCAATTTTGAACTCAACATTACTCAGGCCTCTCTCATCAATAAAGGTCAATGAAAAGGCTAAGTCATCACTCTGAAGTCTGCTTCTTAGTGGTGCAGCAAACACACACTATCACACAACACTAAGACACATGCCACAGATCTTTCTCCATCTCTAGTAACTCCAGGATTACGTCTCATTTTAAGCTGGTTAGTTTAAAGTCACTTGTTTCAGCATAAAACTCAGCAAAGACTGAACACATCCCTTAGAAACAGGATTTTAGTCCATGCAGAGCTGTGACTTGCTAACCCTCTGCCAAATAATGTAACAGATTAGAGGGATCCTGGGCAGCCAGAATTGTGCTAATGTGCAACAACAGTCTGCAAAGTACTACAGAGACACATCCTGGAGCTTCCTTTCTCTTCCACTGCATCATGCTTTCCTGACCTCCTAGTTAGCCAGCTGGTGAAAGAAAAGACAATAACTGGGACACTCAAACTGCAGTCTCTACAAGGTGCGGTAGGTACCATTCCAGAACTAGTTACAGGAGAAACAATCTCTGTATCACATGGACATGGTGCTGATATTCTGACCAGCAAAAGATACATGCTGTGCGCTGTCTGTGATGGAACAAGGCAGAAAGCTCTGCTGGAGTAAAAGCAAGACAACTTCTATGGCCTGAAAACCTGCTAAATACAGGTGTTATCTACAATGACTTGCTGACTTTTTATCAGTATTTTTCCATTTTCTCCTTTTTTCTGTGATTTAATATCTGTGCATCACACTGACAATAGTTATTCACATAATATAATGAGACTTTTAATAGTAACTGACCAAGCCAATGTGTATGCACAACAGGAACTATGCATTTCTCAGATATTCATTTATTCTTTTCAGGTAATTAAGTATTCCATTGTTTGTGCAAATCAACATGTGGGCACAACACACTCTTTAATTTTCCCATGAAGTCAACATAGTAACAAGGTAAACTTCCCTGTTCCATTCTTCAAAAATGCTTCCAGCCCTGTATGCTGGGAAGGCAGCTGAAACCTTACAGCCATACAAAGTTGACCACTACTACATATGCCAAGAAAGGCACGATCAGCTGCATTTTCTAAACCAGCACAAAGTCATACTGGATGAATGCCAAAAGAAGATAATTCAGACTCAGAGCATCATGATGGGGTAACCCGCTTATTAGATGAAGGAAGGGCTGTGGATGTTGTCTACCTTGACTTTAGCAAGGCTTTTGACACAGTTTCCCACAGCATTCTCCCTGAGAAACTGGCTGCTCGTGGCTTGGATGAGCACACCCTTGGCTGGATCAAAAACTGGTTGGATGGCCGAGTCCAGAGGGTTGTGCTCAATGGAGTCAAGTCCGGTTGGCAGCCGGTCACGAGTGGTGTCCCTCAGGGGTCACTGTTGGGGCCTCTCCTGTTCAACATCTTTATTGATGACCTGGATGAGGGGATAGAGTGCACCCTTAGTAAGTTTGCAGATGACACTAAGCTGGGTGGGAGAGTCGATCTGCTTGAGGGTAGGCAGGCTCTGCAGAGGGACCTAGATAGGCTGGATAGATGGGCAGAGACCAATGGGATGAGTTTTAATAAGGGTAAATGTAGAGTCCTGCATTTTGGGCGTAACAACCCCCAGCAGCGCTACAGGCTCGGGAAGGTGTGGCTGGAGAGCTCCCCAGCAGAGAAGGACCTGGGGGTGCTGATTGACGGCCGGCTGAACATGAGTCAGCAGTGTGCCCAGGTGGCTAAGAAGGCCAATGGCATCCTGGCTTGCATCAGGAATAGTGTGACCAGTAGGAGCAGGGAGGTGATCTTGCCACTGTACACGGCACTGGTGAGGCCACACCTCGAGTACTGTGTGCAGTTTTGGGCACCGCAGTTTAGGAAGGACATTGAGCTACTAGAGAGGGTGCAGAGAAGGGCAACTAAGCTAGTCAGGGGTCTGGAAAACAGGCCTTATGAGGAGAGGCTTAGGGAGCTGGGCTTGTTTAGCCTGGAGAAGAGGAGGCTGAGGGGAGACCTTATCGCTCTCTTCAGCTACTTGAAAGGCCATTCTAGGGAGGTGGGTGTTGGCGTCTTCTCCCTTGTGACTAGTGACAGGACTAGAGGGAATGGGCTTAAGCTGAGCCAGGGTAGGTTTAGATTAGATATTAGGAAGAATTTCTTTACTGAAAGAGTGGTTAGATATTGGAATAGGCTGCCCAGGGAGGTGGTGGAGTCACCATCCCTGGAGGTTTTTAAGAAGAGGATAGATGTGTTTCTTCAGGGGATGATTTAGGTGTAAGAGTAGTGTAGGGCTATCGGTTGGACTAGATGATCTTGAGGGTCCTTTCCAACCGTAATGATTCTGTGATTCTGTGACAATTCTTCCACTTAAAGCACTCAACTATTTATTTCTAAAAATGAATGCCTGTGTCTTGACACTTTTTACGGGTAAGAAAATGGCAACTCAGCAAGTCTGTGAGGCAGCCAGAAAAACACAAACCTCCTGATCTGATAATTTATGTGCCAAGACATACTGCCTACGGTATTATACCATATTATGATTAACAATAGAGAGTCATACTGTTTTTCTAAGGGAATGTAAAATGTAGGTTACTAAACTAGACTGAGACTAAACAGGAAACTGTTCTGTGCACCGGAACGAGAGGACTGGAAATTGTCTAGTTTTGTTATTTGCAATCTCATTTTAGAGCACCTGGCAAATCACAGTGCAGCTGGATTATCAACCAATTGCTTCAGCTGAGAGTCCCTAGGCATATATTAGTTCTTAACTAAAGAGTCATAAAAGGGCTATCACACAAATTCAACTTCAACTTCTTAAAAGTTCTTACTTGTGAAGGGCAAGTCCAAGTCACATATTTTAAATACTAGTCACTAAAATGGAGGTAAAATTAACCTCTTCAAAAACAAACAAAAAACTCCACCCACCCCTGAACTGAAAAACCTGTACAAAATACAGTCATCAATCAAAGATATACAATATTGCTCCTTACCTGCTGAAAGTCTCCAGTAGAAAAGCTAATAATTACTGTTGGAATCACCATGAAACAAGCATTATAGAAAAGGACACCATATTTTCCCAACTCCTGTGCAAAATGAAACACGGTGCTTGAAATGAAAGCCTATTTGGGAGCAAAATACTATTACTCTAACAATCCTCCAGACATTATTGCCAAGGAGCAGACAAAACATAGTATCTTTCAATGTAAAATAAAAGCTTGTGATTATTGGACTCAGTGTTTAGTACTGAGCTGTTTTCACTTCAGTCACTTTGTCTGCATACTTATCAGAAAATTACTGCTCCACTATACTTCAACAATTTCTATACAACACCTGCAAGACAAAAACTTCCCAAGACACTGGTCCCAAACTGCTTTGTGTTAGACTCCACATAGGTCTCTGGCTGGCCAAGGAATTACTCATTCTGCAATCAACCACAAAAGAATAGAGAAGTGCAAATCCCTGGGGTCAGCATAACAGGATAATTAATAAAGGTTGATTCCTAGATGGAACATCTGTAACCACTGGTAACTGATGTAACTTCAGTCACCTCAGGGATGCCATATATCCTGTTGGTTAATTCTCATGACACACAGGGAGAAGATTACAGGAACGAAAAAGCAGATTTCCCTTCCTTCAGACTCAACTATGCTACTTAACAAATCTCTCCAGCTTAACTCTTGCTTTAAAATGAAACCTATTTTGCAGAAAATTGTCAGGCCCTTAAGTGCTACTCATAAAGAAAAATATGGAGCCTAAATTCAATGTAACTGGTGACATTATTAAAAGAGATATTTCCACTGTAAAGACTGCACCACAAAAGTCAGTGACAAAACTTCTATCTAGTATTTCCAAGATTCTTTGCTATGGCTTGGCATATTTTCATGGCAATGTATTTGAAGACCAGCCTGCTAAATATTTACATAATGTATCTCCTAACTCTTCAGCATACCTGGGTTTGGTGTAGACTTGCATTTAAATAACCAAAGAAGATACCAGTTGTTGTGGTTCTTGACTCAAACTGGACAGGTCTCTGTTCCTATTCACAGTTTTATTTTACATAAACCTCATTTAAAGTGTACTGCTAGACAAAAAGTCATCTTCAGATACATGTGTCAAGATTACAGGTAAAAAATTTGCTTTTAGTTAGGATTTATTTTTTTAGCCAAAAAGCAATGTTTTAAAGCCACTACAAACTGTGCCTAAAAGGCTTGTGTTGTGCTCTCCTCCAAACCCTTGACATCAGCAATGGATGAAGGAATAAATAGGAAGAGTCAACAGGTTAATTCATGGCTTCGGGGCTGGTGTTGCTGACAGGACTTTCTTTGGGTTTTACAATCACAGCTTGGTATACAAGGCACCAGAACTGCAAACAACAAATGGGATGCACTTGTCCCAGAGGGGGTAAAGGATTCTGGGGCAGGAGTTGGCAGGGCTCATTGATAGGGCTTTAAACTACATTTGAAGAGGGAAGGGGTTAAGAATCCTATGTCTGCCTGTGACAAACAGTGGAGCAGCACACCAGGGGCAGAAGGATGGAGTACTACTAGGAGCTCTCAAGTTGTTACCTGAGGCAAGCCAAAGACGATGCACCAAGATGCCCCAAGGAAATCAAGAGGGGGTTCACCTAAGAAGCTGACAGGTCCAGCCCACCTGAAGTGCCTCTATGCAAATGCACACAGTTTGGACAATAAACAGGATGAATTAAAGGTCATTGTGTTGTTGGAAAGCCACGATGTACTGGCTGTTATTGAAACCTGCTGGGATGATTCCCATGATTGGAATGTAGGAATACATGGGTACAAGCTCTTTAGGAAGGACAGGCAGGGGAGGAGGTGTTGCCCTCTACATCAGTGGTCAGCAGGAATCAATGGAGCTCCACCTGGGGAAGGATGATGAACGGGTTGAGAGAATATGGGTTAAGATTAAAGGGAAGAAAGGGGAAGGTGATGTTACAGTAGGGGTCTGCTACAGGCCACCTGACCAGCAGGGCCAAGTAGATGAGGCCCTCCATAGGCAGATGGAAGTGGCTTCACGTTCACAGGCCCTTGTCCTCATGGGGGATTTCAAGCACCCTGACATCTGCTGGAGGGACAACACAGCAGGGCATCAGCAATCCAGGATGTTCCTCAAATACATCGATGACCACTTCCTCCTCCAAATGTTAGAGGAACCAACTAGAAAAGGTGCTATGCTGGACCTGGTTCTTGTAAACAGGGAAGGACTGGTGACCAACATAAAGCTGAGGGACAACCTTGGCTGCAGTGATCATGAAAGCACTAGAATTCAAGATCCTCAGGATACCTAGGAGAATATATTCTAAGCTCATGATCCTGGACTTTGGACATGCAGACTTTGATCGCTTCAGGGAGCTGATGGCCAAACTACCCTGGGACAAAGCCCTAGAGGGAAGGGGGGCCCAGGACAGCTGGTCAATTTTCAAGGATCACCTTCTCCGTGTCCAGGAACTATGTATCCTGCCAAAGAGAAAGGAAGGGAAGAATGCTAGGAGACCTGCCTGGATGAACAAGACACTCCTGGACACAGTATCTCATAAAAAGAATCTGTACAAGTAGTGGAAGAAGGGACAACTGGAATGGGGGTCATACAGGGAAGCTGTCTGGACAGCAAGAGAACTGGTTAGGAAAACTAAAGCTCAGTGGGAATTAAATCTAACCAGGGAGATCAAGGGGAATACTAAAACTTTCTATAGATATATTAGTGCAAAAAGGAAAATTAGGGAAGGTGTGGGCCCCCTCAGGAAAGAAATGGGAGAATTGGTGATGGGTGATATGGAGAAGGTCAAAGTTCTCAACAGCTTCTTTACTTCAGTCTTCACTGGCAAGGGCTCCCACCACACCCCAGAAGTCAAAGAAGATAATGGCAGGGGCTGGAAGATACAACTGCCCATGGTAAGTGAAGATCCAGTTCATGACCGTCTGAAAAACCTGAAAGTTCACAAGTCCATGGGATCTGATCGGATTCATCCACAGGTACTGAGAGAATTGGCAGACGAGGTTGCTAAGCCACTCTCTACTGTATTCCAAAAGTCATGGCGGTCTGGTGAAATCCCCACTGACTGGAAAAGGGGAAACATAACCCCGATTTTTAAAAAGGGAAAGAAGGATCACGCAGAGAGCTATAGGCCAGTGAGTCTCACCTCTGTGCCTGGTAAGATCATGGAGCAGATTCTCCTGGGGGCACTGCAAAGGCAGAAGGATAATGAAGAGGTGATTGGATATAATGAACACGGCTTCACCAAGGGTAAATCGTGCCTGACGAATCTGGTGGCCTTCTGTGAAAAGGTCACAACATCAATAGACAGGGGAAGAGCAACTGACATCATTTACCTGGACCTGAGCAAAGCCTTTGACACTGTCCCGCACAACATCCTGGTCTCCAAGCTGGTGGAATATGGGTTTGATGGATGAACCACTCAGTGGATAAGGAATCGGCTCGATGGCTGCACTCAAAGAGTGGCTATCAATAGATCTATGTCCAGATAGAGGTCAGTGACAAGTAAAGTCCCTCAAGGATCAGTACTGGGACCAGGCTTGTTCAATATCTTCATCAGCGACATGGACAGCGGCAGCCGGTGCTCCCTCAGCCAGTTCGCCAATGACACCAAGCTGTGTGGAACGGTTGATATGCTGGAGGGGAGGGATGCCATCCAGAGGGACCTGGACAGACTGGAGAGGTGGGCCCATGCCAGCCTCATGAAGTTCAACAAGACCAAGTGCAAGGTCCTACATCTGGGTTGGGGCAATCCCAAGCAGTGATACAGGCTGGGTGGAGATTATCTTGAGAGCAGCCCTGCAGAAAGAGACTTGGGGGTGCTGGTGGATAAGAGGCTGAACATGAGTCGCCAGTGTGCACTTGCAGCCCAGAGGGCCAACTGTATCCTGGGCTGCATCAAGAAGAGCATGGCCAGCAGGTAGAGGGAAGTGACTCTCCCCCTCTACTCTGACCCCACCTGGAATATTGCATCCAGTTCTGGAGCCCCTATTACAAGAGGGATACGGACGTGCTGGAGTGGCTCCAGAGAAAGGCCACAAGAATGATCAGAGGACTGGAGCACCTCTCCTACGAAGACAGACTGAGAGAGTTGGGGTTATTCAGTCTAGAGAAGAGAAGGCTCTGAGGAGACCTTATTGCGGCCTTCCAGTATCTGAAGAGACTACAAGAAATCTGGTGAGGGACTTTTTAGGATGCCAGGTGGTGATAGAACCAGGAGAAATGGATGCAAGCTAGAGGAGGGTAGATTTAGATTAGACATTAGGAGGAAGTTCTTCACTGTTAGGCTGGTGAGACAGTGGAACATGTTGCCCAGAGAGGTTGTGGAATCTCCATCCCTGGAAGCTTTTAAGACATGGCTACATGGGGCTCTGGGCAACCTGACCTAGTGGAAGGTGTCCCTGCCAGGCAGGGGTGTTGGAACTAGATGATCTTTAAGGTCCCTTCCAACTCTGACAATTCTATGATTCTATGACTTGGGAGAAAATAAAATACACTGTTTACCTAAGCCTGGTCTGATTACTGATAATGTTTTTCTGAGGCTGCTCTGTACTAAGAATGCATATATCAAATGAAATATGAAAGGAAACTATTTATTAGTTCATAACTGAATACTCATAAAATCATATAAGTAAGTCACTATTACCATAATGTTATAATGTTAAGTTCAACCTAATCATCCATTGTTACCTTTGGATCAATTTTCTGCTTTGTGTAAACTCCATTTGCTGCTGTGAAAATATCATTGAGCAACACAAGAATGTAGCCCTCCAGATTAAAAGACAGATCGGACCTAGGAAAGAAATATTATATTGTAAATAATCAAATGGGATACAATGCATTGCATTACTTTGTCTATCATAAATAAGGAAACGCAAACCCTGAGAACTCCAGCAAGTCACAGATGTTGCTTTAAGCCTTATTGTAAGTACTTTACATTTCTCCAGTCACAGGACCATCACAAATGAGTCATCAGATAGTTCCCAGTACTCAGCACAGAAGTGACGGGAAACATTCAGTTTTCATTCTGTGAAAAATTCCGTCTCAATCCTGAGAACCTCTGCAATTATTACTGAGAATACTTCTTTTTCTTTCAACACAAATAAAAATAGGGAATAAAGTCTGACTACTTGTTTTTTACAGTCAGACTAGACATAATTGTCACCCTTTCTGTTTTGACTAGTTACTTGATGGGTGTAGGATAATTCATTTAATAGGACATGGCTCTAAGTCACATCACATGGAAAATATTTACCTTTGTATACAGCAAAGCCAAGCAACAAAAAATAACATTCCCGGTTAAGTAAAGAAATATCCAAACTGGAAGAAAACAGAGACTAGCATAGAAGTGCTTTTTGAATTAATCTCACATCCAAGCTTTTTCAAATTGATTTAAAAAAACAATAGGCATTGTGTAACTCAAAAGAATACTTGACAAAGAAAAAAATCAGTCTTTCTGTCTAGAACAAGAATGTATTTTTCTAAGATTACTAAAATACACTGATACTACAAAATAAAACCAGCACTTTTCACACAGTTTTAACTTGCTTAATTTATGACCCTGCAAACACAGAAAATTTTTGGGGAAGGGGTGAGAAGAAGCACAGAAATACTTCCAACTGGAGTTAAACTATTCCCTTTGTATTCCTACACCTCCCAGTGAGGTCAGTAGAGAGATTTTCCAAATCAGCTTAATCCAGAGTAACTCATCTAAATTTAGGCTTACTTGGCACTTAACAAGGAAAATATCCTTCTGTCGACCCCACTCTCATAATATGACTTTGTATAACAAACAAATGGAAACCTTACCCAGCTGCTATGAAAGCCCCAAGAATGATGGCAAATACGCTGACTATAATGTTCAGTGGGTATCGTTTCCTGTAGATGAAAATTAGGCCGTTCAAATTTTCAGTATTTGAAGAGGAGATTAAATGGGTGTCTGCCTGAAAAGTTCTAAAAGAATTAAGTAATCACAGAACGTTTAACAGGAGGGCACAGTCTTGATAACCTTACAGAAGCAACATGATTGACCATATGCCATGCTGTCACAACCTTGGTCCTGAGAACAGAGACTGAAAAAGCATTGCAAGCACTCTGCTACTAGGTAGTCTTAAAAACAAAGATTAAAGGTTTAAACTAGCAGCACTGGAATAAACTGTAATTTACTGTGTATTGTTATTCATAATGGACATATTTCAGTGTATTCCAATAATCCAATAAAGGAAAATCACTACACATTTGTAATGTAGTTTTTCATCTCATCTTTCTTGGGAAGATGCTGCATAGCACACTATCTAGGCTATTTTTGAAAGGGATACTTATTTTGAAATCAAACTGTAAACCTGTACTTGGAAGGGGAGAACACAGAAGCTTATGATGTTCTTCACCACATCTACATCAGCACTGACACAGAGTAGGAAAAGTATACTGTGAAACTATTGTGCTTCTTATACCTGTATTACTTTATCTAGAAATGCCTTCGCCTGCTCATTCTCTTAGTCTGGCATGTGAGAAAAAGATCCATCAAAACAAAATGTACAATGCTCTTGGAGAAATCCCATGTGCCAAAGGCGCGCAGCTGAGGACCACTGTCCTAACCACAAAATTGTATGCATAGACATATTAGGCTTTGATCTCAATAACTCTTGACACTACCAACCCAAACCTTGAGTGCTTTTCACATACTGAGGTAAACCAGCACAGACTATCTGGAGTCCTTTCACTTTCAGCCCTGAGGAAATACACTGCAGTAGTCTGTACAAACACAGCACTCTGCTCCTAAGCTTCCCTTAAGTTAGGATGTTGCTTCTACTCATATGCCACACTGCTGCAGTTCATCGGGGAACTGATGAAAACCTCCTTGACTCACATTTTCCTCACTTGCAGGAGTCATTAGGTCAACAGGAGAAGTCACTGAGTTCTGCTTTCCCTGTGAGAACTTTACAACTAGGAAAGAATCCTGGAGCATCCCCAAATATGAATTATATTGATAGACTACTGCTTCAGCTAAAATGAGAGAACAGTCTGCTTAGGAGCTTTTTAAAAGCTTTTCCCCGGACCATCACTCTTAGGTTGCCAAATTCAGCTTCAGTGAGACGCTTTTCTCCTTGTAACCTCACCTTAACCAAGCACAAGCCATCTGGGTAGAACTATGATGGTGACAAAGTTCAATGAATTTGTCCCAGAATCACAGAATGGTAGGGGTTGGAAGGGACCTCTGGGGATCATCTACTCCAATCCCCCTGCCAAAGCAGGTTCATCTAAATCAGGCTGCGCAGGAATGCATCCAGGCAGATTTTGAAAGTCTCCAGAGAAGCAGACTCCACAACCAGGAGGAAACAGTTTGCAACCTTCTGCTCCACGTAGATATGCACAAGTCTGTGGGGCTGGATAGGATTCACTCAAGGGTACTCAGGGAGATGGTAGATGATCTTGCCAAGCCGCTTTCAGTCATATATCAGCAGTCCTGGTTAACTGGGAAGGTTCCAAATGACTGGAGACTAGCCAATGTGACATCCATCTAAAAGAAGGGCTAGCAGGATGATCCGGGGAACTACAGACCTGCCAGTCTGACCTTGGTGCCAGGAAAGGTTATGGAGCAGATCATCAACTGGCTGTGCACGGCTTGGATGGGTGTATATTCCGCTAGGTTAAAAACTGGCTAGATGGCCAAGCTCAAAGAGTGGCAGTGAATGAAGTTAAATCCAGTTGGTGCCCTGTCATGAGTGGCATCCCCTCAGGGCTTGGTATTGGGACCAGTCCTGTTTAATATCTTTATCAACAATCAGGATGAGCAGATCAACTGCACCATCAGTAAGTTTGCAGACGACACCACCTTGTGTGGATAGTTTAGACTGGAAAAGCCTCAGGAGGGACCCTCTTGCTCTCTACGACTACCTGAAAGAAGGCTGTAGTGAGGTGACGCTCCATATATTCTCTCAAGTAACAGTGATAGGACAAGAGGAAATGGCTTTGAGTTGCACCAGCAGAAGTTCGGATTAGGTATTAGGATGAATTTCTCTACCAAGAGGTTTACCAGGAATTGGAAGAGGCTGCCCAAGGAGGTTGTGCAATCACCAACCCTGGCGGTGTTCAGAAAACATGTAGATATGCCTGCCAACATGGTTTAGTGGTGAGCATGGCAGTGTTGGGTGGATGGTTGGACTTTATGATCTCAGAGGTCTTTTCCAACTATAATCACAGAATCACACAATGTTAGGAGTTGGAAGGGACCTCGAAAGATCACCTAGTCCAACCCCCCTGCCAGAGGAGGAAAGCCTACAGCACCCCGTGTTCCCGGGTGGTCTCCCAACCAAGTGCTAACCAGGCTGGACCTTGCTTAAATTCTGAGATCAGACAAGATGGGGCATCCTCATCTTTCTCCTCATGTATTATGATGAGTTCGAAAAAACTGTGAAAGGTTGGTACATCCAAATCCTCTCACAGTGAAAATGGAGTCCATGACATGGTTTGGATTTCACCTGTAAAGTCTGCATCTATTACTCCTTGCTCTCCAACAGGTCAGTCCCCAACCTATACTGATCCATGGGGTTACTCTTTCCCAGGTGCAAA
The DNA here is from genome assembly GCA_013399015.1 of Galbula dea. Classification (NCBI taxonomy): domain Eukaryota; kingdom Metazoa; phylum Chordata; class Aves; order Piciformes; family Galbulidae; genus Galbula; species Galbula dea. The sequence goes on from VWZX01006270.1 coordinate 29,349, forward strand.
ACTCAACACCTGCCCTAGTTGAATTTCATTAAATTTCTCCCTGCCCAACTCTCCAGCCTGTCTAAGTCTTGCTGAATAGCAGCACAATCCCCCAGTGTGTCAGCCACTCCACACAGTTTAGTGTCATCAGCAAACTTGCTGACAGTGCACTCTGTTCCCTCATCCAGGCCATTAATGAATAGGCTGAAAAGTACTGGTCCCAGTACTGACCCCTGAGGGACTCCACTAGACACAGGCCTCCAACTAGACTCCATCCCATTGACCACAACCCTCTGACTTCTGTCCTTCAACCACTTCACAATCCACCTCACTACCCAATCACCCAGACCACACTTCCTCAGTTTAGCTGCAAGGATGCTGTGGGAGACAGTGTCAAACGCTTTACTGANTACACAGAGACAAAAAAGGCATTCAGTACCTTCATCTTCTTTGTATCATCTGTCACCAAGGCACCCAACTCATCCAGCAGGGGGCCTACATCGCTTCTAGTGTTAGGTTTTCCTGCAATGTATTTGAAGAAGCCCTTCCTATTGTCCTTGACCTCCCTTGCAAGGTTTAACTTCAGAGAGGCCTTAGCTTTCTTAGTTACCCCCCTTTAACCTCTGACAACAGTCTTGTACTCTTCGCATGTGGCCAGCCCCTCCTTCCCCGATCTGTAGACTCTCTTCTTCCACTTGAGTTTGCCCAGCAGTTCCCTACCTAATCATGCGGGTCTCCTGGCTCCCTTCCTCGATTCAATAATGCTATGATTTTATCTGTTTGAAGTAGTTTTCAGCTTAGGCGCCCCCAATACAAGACACAAACAATAACTGCTGAAAGTGTATGAGCTGCGGTCTGCTTACCTCATTCCTATACAACAGTCAAAAAAATGAGTGGTGTAAATGACAGCAAGTAGTATTTTTTTTTCCATCTTCACTAAAATGCATGTACATATGTCTTCAAAAAGAGCCACACAAACCCCAAACCCACTTTCTCTGCTTTTTTCTATTTGTTAGTAAAAAACACTCAATACTCTGATGAGATGTCACAATATGATCTAAAATAAAGGTATCTTAAATGAAAAAGTAAAAAAGGATCACCCAAGTATGATGACTTCCAGCAGTAAAGTAAGTGGAATGGTAAACTTCCTGAGCACTGTAAACATCGGCAAACTGTTAAGAGAAAAAAAAAATATTCAAGCATAGCATCAAATCAACAGCATTTTTATGTTCTAATTCTTATCTAGTTTTACTAACCAGAGCATGAAACCATTAGTCCAGCAATAAGCAACCAAAACAAACTCCCAGCCACTCAGCATATAAAAAAATGTCAGCCTGACACTAGAGGCATATTAGGTAACCAAATAACAAGATTTGCCAGTTTGTAAACCAATGCAACTGGCTATCTTCTGCATCAGTGAATATAAAACCTATTTCTACCTAACACAGCCCTTATTAAATAATTCTTTCTGTAGAAATCATGGGCAGGGTAAGTAAAAATGATTTCTACTATAAACTTAGAGGTCACACAATAAACCTGTCTCTGAAAACACACAATATACATAAGATACAAAGCAAACATGCTTAGTAAACAAGCTGTACTTTCAAAAAAGGAAAACAGATCCATGAGAAAAAAAAAAAATCAAAGTACAGGAAACATGAGAAGTGGGACCAGCTGTGACTACCAGACAAATAGGCAATTTTGAACATATTGTTGGTCTACACAAACTGATGCAGCTGGAAAGCTTTTTGATTAATTTGAGAAAACACTTAGGAAATCTGACAGCATGGCCATAATCCCCTGTTTAAGATAACTATTAGTAACTGCATTGACAAATGAAACCCAGTGCTTAATCACTTTACAACAGCCATTTTGAAGTTAAGCTTAGGATCATCACCACCTTACAGACAATCCAAACACGGCAGAAAATTCCATAATGTAAACAAATGTCATATAAAGTAACAAAACACAATGTAACAATATGTTCATGGTAGAAATGCTGCAGACTTTCTTACTTTTCTGTTATGAAAATTAGTTACGAACAATAAGTCTAAGAGACATGTATCTGCCATAGGAGGAGGAGATGGTGATCTTCTGTTTAAAGCAACCTGCTAAACTTTTAATTTTAAAATTACAGTTAGGGAAATAGGTAAGAAGAGCCCATGAATAAAACTTACACAGGGTTGAAACTAATTCCATATTCACAACGGCTGAAGTGCTACTAGGGATACTAGTGCTCAAGTCCTTATGTCTGCCTGAAGAGTCACTCCAGTGGAACAACTTATGAATGCATAACACAAAAAGTTACAGAATCAGACATCTCATGTTGCTAGTTCAGAGAAAATAAATTCTCTAGATAAAAAGAAAGTAAACACATTAAAAGTAATACATTTAATGTCAGTTATGGACTGACCTGCTGGAAAACAGCTCTGCGGAAAAAGAGCTGGGTGTCCTGGTGGACAACAGGTTGACCATGGGCAGGCAATGTGCTCTTGTAGCCAAGAAGGCCAATGGCATCCTGGGGTGCCTCAAGAAGAGTGGGGCCAGCAGAACAAGGAATGTTATCCTCCCCCTCTACTCTGCCCTAGTGAGGCTACATCTGGAGTCATGGGTCCAGTTCTGGGCTCCCCTGTTCAAGGACAGGGAAATTCTGGAGACGATAGAGAAAAGGACTATGGAAATGATTAGGGGACTAGAACATCTCTCATGGAGAAACGCTGAGAGAGCTGAGGCTGTTTAGCCTATAGAAGAGAAGACTGAGGGGGGGGATCTTATCAATGCTCAGAAATACTTAAAGGATGGGTGTCAGGAGGCTGGGGTAAGTCTTTTTTCAGTGGTGCCCAGTGACAGAACAAGAGGTAACAGGCATAAACTGGAATATAGGAAGTTCTGTCTAAACATAAGGGGGAACTTCTTTCCTTTGAAAGTGGTGGAGCACTGAACAGGCTGCCTAGGGAGGTGGTGGAGCCTCCATCTCTGGAGACATTCAAAACCTGCCTGGACACCACCCTGTGCAACCTGCTCTGGGTGAACCTGCTCTGATGGGGATTTGGAGCAGATGATCTTCAGAGGTCCCTTCCAACCCCTAACATTCTGTGATTTTCTCTTCTGGCATCTGTCTCAAAGTTATGAAATGCTGAAAACCTAGAAAATTATCCATGTTGGTTTAGCTTACTATCAAATACTCATAAGCCTGTAATACCATACAAGAATCCACTGCCATGCTAGTGCTGCATTCTCTAATACTGGTACAGACATCATGTTTCTGCATTCGTCTTCCACAGAAAATTTGGTCATTCAATATACTACAGCAGGTCCTCTGAATAATTTAAAGCCTTTTAGCACTAGCATGGAAGCAACTCTCATGAATCTATGCTCACAGGCAGGCAGGAGCCAAAAAGACCTTCAGCAATCTCCCCACAACCTGCTTTTGATGCTCAGCAGGGCTAGGCTGCCATCACCACACCACTAGACAGGACTTTTTCCATCTCTTTGTGATTCCTAAATAACCTGTACTGACAAAATGGTAAAAAAATCTTTTCCTTATTCCTCTTGCTGCAAAACTATCTTTCTTACGGCTTTCCAACTCTCTGATTAGGACACCCAAGAGAAATTGGGTGCTTGGGTGTGAGGGGAAAGTGAAAGCACTTTCATTGTCACAGAAGAGTGTTGTGATTTTCTGCCGCTCTTAAAAGCAGCATGCAACTTGTCAACAGATCTAATTTTCAGGCAAGAATTTCATAAAAGTATAAAGGCTTTAGGCAGACAGAGAGACACCATATGCATTTAGGTCCCTGTGCAATGCTTTGCTTTAGTGTTTATTTTTCACTCCCACAGAAGAAAAAGGCAAAATCCAAAAAGTCAACTTATAACTTCCACTTACTGTACCTTAGTTTGCTGGTACTTGATAATCCACTTATGTGGTTTCCAACATACATCAGAGGCAGAGGAAACAACTGGAATAAAATTGAAAGCACAAATTGGATTATTATGTTTTGAAGCACTGTAGAGAAACTTTACTTGAAAGAATTTGATAACTAATATTAAATGTACTTTTATACAAAGAGGGGTCTTTTTAAGGAAAAAAATGTAACTGCTGCAAATTAGTATACAGCTCTTGTTCATGTGACTGTTCACGACCACAGCTTCACTAATTTCATGAGAATAGTCACAATCTACCACTAACCTCTACTATGGGACTCAGATTCTGTTTAAAGTAAATGTTAATCAGTTTTATTTTAATTACTGTAATCTTCAGATCAATATCTATTCTAACATTTCAATTTTAGGTATAAAAGTAATATTATTAACAGTAGCTAAATAAGCTAGAGAACAGGTGGAACAAAAAAATGAAAACACTCTAAGTATGCTGTGCTTCTCTAGGTACTCTATCTGCATTAGTATGCCTGGAAGGTACACCATTTTAGACCTACTCAACAAATTATGCTACGTGAGACACTAGAGAGAAAAGATTAAGTGCTTAGGGGTAAATTAAACTTTACCTTTTCCACCTTCTAGTATAATGAGACTGACTTGCACAGAAACATATGGGCCATAGTACAATACAGAGAAACAGTAGAACAGTAAAGCCGTAAGAAAATGTACAAGAAGCCAGGTATCATTACACAATACTGAGCTGCAGCTCAAAGCTGTTAGTTCTCCTGCCACAGAAAAGCTGCAGAAGATTAAAATCAACCAACAGTGGTATGTATATCTAGTCCCATTCACTATCAGTCAAGCAGAAATGAAATGGCAAAGACAAAACAGATCCTCTATCCTAATGTGTAATAGCTGCTGTTGTTCTGCCTGTCCACGCTTCAGGATACATTGTGTTTTCTGGAGACTATGACCTCTCAAAGCATTGTGGGCTGGAAAAGTTGGCTGCACTTCACCTACATTAAAAATTCTGCATTTCTTTTACAGCAAAGAGGAGAGAGGAAAAAAGTGTAGTAAAAGTTAACTACAGTCAACTAAAGTTAATGTTTAAGTGAAAATAACAGTAAAAGTAAATAGGACTATAAAGGACTTAATAGGACTATAAAGTAAACAGGAGTGTAAGTAATAATAAATACTTTGCTTGTCAATATAAGTTTGCAAGTTTTTTAATGCACTACCTGTTCTGCAGATTTTATTTAGAAAAAAAAGGGTTATTTCATTCATAGGCTGAAAACAGACATTACATTTTCTTTCCTCTGAAAGTTGTTTATTGTAGAGACAAAAATACAACATCCAGCATATCAGATATCACTTAAGCATTTACTCAGAAAGGGTCAAGAACTCCAAAGCTTCCTCCTCTATTCTGCTAACTGAAAACTCAAGTTGAGCTCACTAAGGACATAAATCTGTTATGAGAGAAAAGTAATGATAATCTTAGTGTCAATGAAAGCAACAGTTGTCAGAAGGATAAAGAGTCAGTCAAAAGGTGCTTTAAAAAGTAAATAAATAACAATGAGCAATCTTGCTCATTCACTGTGACTAGTCAAATCAACAGTCAAAACAATACGCAAGTCCTGGATTGCTGCAACACTGAGTACTCCCAGCATATGCAGGAAAGTCTTCCAAAAGATAGATATTATGAGGACAAACAAAATGGGCACTGTGTTTTTTTAAAGCCTTGTACTGATATTAACTTGAAGGTAACAGCATAGAGGGACAGTAGTGGGACTGTGGGAGGTGGAGGAAATAAAATCCTCAAGGTCTCAACAAGTTGCTTATATGTGGATATCAAAACTACCTTCTGGGAAACTTTTTTCTTCTGTATTTTGGAAAAAAAAAACCAAAACCAACAAGGTCTGTCCAGACACTCTCTACAAGGTTTTTACATGCAGAACTGTCAATGATTTTAACATGCATTATAAATAAACAGCATTCACCCATGGCTGCAAGATATTCATAGTAAATCTCAGGAAGACAAGTTTTGCAATGAAGATGCTGGTCTGAAAAGCTGTGAGCACGGGAGCTAACTCTCTCTGTATCTCGGAGCAGACACTGAATAATACTCTGCAACCAGACAAATACACAGGCTTATGGATCAATGTTTAACTCCAGCAACACTGCACATGGACGCAAAAATCTAAAAGACGCATTGCTGTAGTCATTTTAGATCCTATATCCTAATTTGAGATAATAAAAGATCCTTTTATATTTGCTCTATTTTGCACTAGATTTCTCAACAAATAAAAGGCTAGAATGTTGCAGTGAAATTAAAATTATCAAATCCAATATTAACAATACAAATAATTACATTTGACAAACAAATACAAAATTTTTCTTGTCCTTCTTTCACATCTTGTCTCCATGACAAAAAATGCCACTATGTAAATTAACATTCCCTTATTAGTACCGATACCTACATAATCCTTACCTTCACAGGTATACTTTTGTCAAAATCGGGGAAGTGAACAACCTTATTTAATTTTGACACATACAAGATAAGTATAGTGGCTGCCATCTAAACAAAAAGAAAAAACAAGAAGTCATGCAAGAGCAAAATTGTAATGTATGAATAAAAGAACCGTTTCAAAGAGAGAATCTTAACCTGAATTTGACAAATGCTAGATATTATGTAATTCTTTCAAAAAACAACACAGCATGCAATTACTAAACTGGAATCACTTTATTCTTACTGATTGTGTCAGCTATTTATTTGAAAGTATAATATAGATATACACTTTAATAGCTTGAGAATATCAGTGGCACCCTGTGAAATAATGCCTGCTGAGAAGAAGCTGAGAAAATAAAACAGGACAGGATCCCAGAAAAATTACACTATTTTCACTCAGTGTGTTGTTTAGTCTGCAGAATCAGTCCTACAGCTTTCTTTTGGTAATATGAGTCAGAGGTTTTGCATTGATCAGTCTGTCAAGACAAGGAAGAAATTAAAGATACAGACAGAATGAAGGACACTATCTGAGCACCCCACATCATAAAGAGTCAATGCTGGCTGACAGGGAGGAAGAAAAAAGTTAACATTTTCTTTATATATAATTGACTGTCTAGAGGATGGGGTTGAGTCATGTTCTACAGACTAAAGCATTATCCTTTATTATATGCATTGTACAAAGTGTTTGGGGAAGTCTTGGATCAGTCAATGAAAAACGGAAATGCCTTAGGTTCTGCAAAGAAACAAAACTGTATCATCACCCTTAACATGAATGACTGCCACATTTTCTGGTATTCAGCTTCCACCAAAACATGATATGTGATTCCTTGGGCAGTCTGGATGTGAAAAACTCTCTCCATCTCACACAGCAAAGACTTTACAAGACATCTGACTCTCTTCAACACCAAACATCAGAGATGTCAGACTTGCAGCACACTATTTTCACCTCTTCCTCACTACTCCTTAGCTTATAACCTTGGCAGAAAGTAAACTCTCTTGCCTAAACAGCATTTGCTTCAACTGTTATCTCCACGCTAACATTATTTAACTTATAAAATAATGAGTACCTTTAGTATCCTTTATTTGTGAACATACCTGTCCAATTCCAAGAAACATTGGTGATGGGAATCTGAAAAGCATAAACAGATATTTAATAATGAGGCATAAAAAAAAGGAAAACTTCAATTTAGCACCTAAGTCAACAACTGGGTATGTGGATGACTGGCCAGGTAGCTTTAGCTGACATCATGGATACCTGAATGCTAAGAAAGCAGAAGTTTTAGCAGGATACCTGAAGCACCTGTGTGCATCCATGTTCTTCCCTAAAGCCACATCAAGTTAAAACCAACAAAGCTGTAGCAGTAGCTGCTAATCCTCTATAATTTTCCCTTATTACTGCTTCCTGAGGTTGTGGATATTTATTACAGAAGCCACCAGGAACGGCTATACTACTACTTGGTGTGCTGAGAAATGTACATCTCAAATGAGCACCACTGGAACGGGAACTAGTACCAGCAAAACATAGAAACCCTCTCAACTGTAGCAGGAAGGCCCTAAGGACACTGGAGTCCTAACACTTACAGCTACACCATATAAATATGGTGTACTACAGCTGCACTACACAAAGTTCTCCTGACATTTTCGGTTTGCAGAGTCCTAAACATTCCCAGCAATGCTGTAAGCTCTTTAGATAAAATTTAGGCTTATTGATGGGCATACTGTCCTTGACTATCTTTCATGGATGTGCTAGATGTATACCAGGGACTTAAACCCACTATAAACTGAAATCTCAACTTGCCTCATTTCTGGGAGATGCTATATATTGTTGTTATGTGTTCAAATAGCACTGAAAGTCAGAAAACAATAGCAAGTTTTCCTTTTCAACTTTTTTCATTTTGATTTTTTCTTCAAGCAAAGCTAGAACAAACCTTTTAAGTAAAGAATATTAACAGTGAAATCAGAGCTACAGGACAATTCCATATGGGATGCCCAATCGAGTCAAAGATACAGTTCTTCAGTGGTTTTATGATTATGAGATTTTCTGAGGTTCGCTTTTCAGTTTAAGCTATCTCAGAAAAGAAAGGCGCTCACAGGAAGGTTGCAAGACTGTTCAGCAGAAACAGGTAGTGGAAACACTGTTTCCCCTGAAGGGTGTGAGTTGGTGCAACCAGCAAAACACCAGCCTCGATGCTACGAACAATTAAAGGTCTTCGAGGAAAAGACCTGCATGGCTCAAAAACATGCCTGCCAAGGACGCCGCCGTCGGGCAGTGTTACAAAGTGGTACATACTGGGCATAAATAGGGTCTGAAATGGGAGAAACGGACCCGAACCTCAACGTATTTCCCAACTTTTTCGTTGCAAAAGTAATTGTGTGCCACCTGACTGCCCTGAGACCCGAGCTTCACGAACGCCACTGGGTTTAGCTGACGGTGATGAAAACGCTTGCCCAACGGGAGGTGCGGCCCGCTCCGCTTCGGGAGGGAAGTACAACCTGCCGTCGCCAGGAGAACAGCGGCGTCGCCGCTAGCCCGCGGGATGGCAAGGCAGGGACAGGGCTCGCCGCCCCGTCGCCTGCTCTGCCGCGGCCTGCGCTGCCGGCCCTCACCTGTAGGAGCTGAGCAGGCCCTTGTTGACCAGAACGATGAAGAAAGAGCACGTTCCGTAGAATAAGGCTGAGAGAACCCTGGGCAGCGTCGAGGGCGCTGCGGCGCCCACCGACTTCCCCGTGGCCTGCCCGGCGCTCATGGCGGCTAAAGGCGGCAACGGGCACAGCCCCACCGCAAGCTGCAAGAGTGCGGCCGAGCCACCACCCCTCCGCTCTGGCCCGTCCACGAGGGCCGCCGGCCGCCGCTGCGCGTTCTCTGGCGAGGCAGGGAGGGACGCTCTGCGAACCCCGGCCGCGGAAGTCCCGACGGCGCAGCTCCGCAACCCCCCCTCGCGTCGCCGCACTTATCCTCCTGGGCCGCTGCCGTACCGCCCAGCCCGGCAACGAGGCTCTCCGGCAGCGCCGGCCCACCGTCACCGCGGCTTTTCGGGGACCGGCCGAAAGAGAAGGCACTCGAAGTGAAAAGTCCAGCGCGACGTGCTGCCGCCTCCGGGAGACGCCACCCCAGCAAGGCTTCTCCCGGGGTTCACGGTATCCTCTCCACCATCCGGCACCGGCTTACTTTATTTTTCAACCAATCTCATGGAAGAGTTAAGCGTCTCTGGGCGAGAGGTTCAGACCACCCGGAGACAGACGGCTCAGCCCAGCGTAGTTTCCGCTACTTCTATGTACTTGGCACCTTCCACACAGGGCCGAGGGTCACTGCTGCACACCATGCCTGCACTTGACTTCAAAGGACCTCTCCCAGGTTTGTTAAACTGTAAAAAAGCCTCTGAAACGTTTACTTTGGGTGGTTCACTTGCGTCAAGTTTTAACAGACAGGGAAAATGAAACACCTGCATGTCCTAGGACAAGTCAGTCTGACACGACTATAGAAAGAAGGGCCTAAATATTTAAGTTACCACACAACACACACTAAACATGAAAATTAAACCAAGTTTTTATTCAAAACATCTATTAACATGACAGCACATCCACTCTTCTGCTAAGTCATGCCAAACTACAACTTAATCTTCTGAAGCACTGAACACTTCCAAGGTTTCTTTCACATAATCACTTCTTAATAAAACAAAAAGCAGTCTTCCACAACTCAGTTTTTTTACTTGGCATTTTATCCAAAACTTTTCAAAACATAAAACTGCCTATGCTATCTGAATTTTCTTCTAAGTACCGTTCTGTGTGCTCACCATGTACAGGTACTTGAAATATTCTGCAAGTTGCCTGAAGAACGACAGCTGACTGGGAAAAAAAATTAAAATCAATCCTAATGAAGTAAATTATTATTACTCCAGTCTGCAACTAGCTGGTAATTACAGAGTCTTGTGCCCTGTGAAACACTACTCAAGAGCAATTCTGAGTTATGACTCAGAATTAAAATATGCTCAGGGCTCAGTTTGGGATCAGACTGTTTGCATGCAGCCAGCAGTACAGTTACAGCATGAAACTTAATTTGAGAAACTCTAAATCTATGCATGTAACTACCAGGTTTACGTAGACTAAGAAGCCTAGAATGATTACACTGTTTTGTATTTTTAAGCCTTAAAGACTTAAACAGAAAGAAATGAGCCTGATATTATCTCTGTTTAGGAGATGAAAGCAAAAGTTAAACTGTATCACTGGTGCAAAATTATTTACATTCAATGAATGTGACTTTTTTTTTTAAATCATTCAATTACTCCTTTGTTAAGTGCATCAATACACAATTTAAATAAACTGCACTAATGAGATTTTCAACGACAACAGGCTATCAATTATCAAAGAACATAATCGAACAGTTGCAGTTTCTGCTGTAATAGCACACTACTTTTCTGGAACATCTGTAAGCATCTGGTCAGTCTATATCAAGTGATCAATAACAAGATTTCTTCCTCTTATTTAAGCGAGAGGGATGTGGCTTCCCTCCTCATCTGAATTTCCTGACCTTCAAGAAGAGGAAGGAGTTAAAGCAAGCAGGTCAGTAAATACAAATTATTAATATCCCCTAAAGCAGTAGCTTAACAAAACAAAAAACAAACAAACAACCCCCCCCAAAAAAACCTAAACAAACAAACAAACAAAACCCCAAACACCACGAACACAAAACACGCAACAAAAAAAACAATGCCAAACCAGTTTTGTTAGGATATTAGGAATCTCTGGTTGCCTTCAAAGCAAAATACAGAAAAAGATCACCATGAGACAAGGGTATTTGAAAGAATACAACATTCACAAAGTAACAAGGTATCCTGCTAAACATTTTATATCAGCATCTGAGTACTAGGCAGTGTCTGTAACTTCATTTATTTTGGAAATACATAAAATCACACTGTTAACACACTTGTAACTATCTTTGGAAGCCTATATTCTAGTTGTACAGTGAATACTTTCCTGCAGTGTTTAACTGATAGCTGTGCTACAATTAGTGAACACAAAATTGGCATGTTATCCTGAAGTAAAGCAATAAGGTGGCTTTATGCACAGAAAGTATGGAGGCTTCTATTTGCTAATAACAATATAAAAGCAGTACTTTAAAACTTAGTGTTTGCTAACAAGAGATCTAGAATAGTTTACTACATATCCATACCACCCTGTAATATATCCCCTTTATTAATGTAATCGAGTGCCAAATAACTACAGGGTCCAAAATATCTGGAAAAAACATTACCAATTGTTTACCTTTGTGTAGACTTTGCAAGACTATTCATTTGCAGACAAACCCAACAACGTGCAAAAGCTCCTAACATCACGTTAGGAATAACAAGTGCTACCAAACAATTCTGCTGAAATCAATTCTGAAAATGTGAAACAGCAAAGTCAAGACTCATAGCTTGAGCAGTCACAGTGAGGATCCTGAACTATTTTACAGTTTCCTGCATGAAGCAGTCTCTTCTTCTCTACAAGTTTAAACGACTAAGCTTTGCCTTCTGCCTCAGTGATACTAGGTAAATATATATCAGATTAGAAAAAACAGTTTCAGTCTTATTAACAATATCTTCAAACCCACCTCTTCATATAAATTTGCTTACATTGTCAGATAAATACCTTTTGTCAGCCTTCTTTGGCCACATGTACCATTCTGCTGATTACAAACATTTCATTTAGAAACTGCCTCCTATGAAAACTGCTTCAAGTAAATGAATTAACCTTGCAAAATCTAGCTTCCCATATGTAACTTTGTCAACCCTGCATTATGCAGTCTCATATTTACAAACTTATTTAGAAACTTTACTTCTGCCTTTTACCTTAACAAAAAGTGCAATTCTCTCACCCCACAGTATGAGGCAACAACATTCTTCATAAATTCTACAGAATAGCAGCCTATGATAAGCAAATAAGGTGCTTAGCTTATGCTCAGGATCTAACTGGTTAAGTACCACCAGGAAGTACACTTCTGTATAGGTCCCTATCTACTGCCGAAGCGGTGCCACAGCTAGGTTTGCAAGCTCAATGAGAGCCAGTGCGCCATGCATGCGTTCACGCTGTTCCTGGAGGCGGTGGCAGCGAGCAGCTGAATGAGCGCTGTTTTTCTCTTCATCATCCTCTTCATCAGACTGAAGATACTCCATTGGGTCCTGTTGTTCCTGATCAGTTTTCTGGATTGTTTTACTTTTCAAAGCAGGAGCACGCTGTTCTCTAGTCTCCCAATATCTATAACATCAAATGTGGGGAATGCTTTTCAAATATATACAACCAACTCACGCACCAACAATTCAAAACTGACGAAAAACTCTGAAGCTTCCATCCCACCAAGCACTGCCCTTGGCCTTACCCTTCAGCCCTCATATGGTAGTATTCAATCTGTCAGAAACCTCCTTTACTCCGTATTTTAAGTGTAGTGCCCAAGTGAACATATGTGACAGATTTCTCCCTAGGCACACACAATTGTTGCCTCTCATACAGAGGCAAATTCAGCAAGACTATAGCACTAACTAACAAGGTATTAGCAAAGAAAAGTGTTTTAGGAGAGAACAAAAAAAAAAAACAAAGCAGAAAGATAAGAAGAGGTCTCATGAGGAACTTTTTCTTCACGAGGAGTTTGCATTTCTTTAAAGAAAGGCAAGGTGACAATTTGTATGGAGGAACTGTTCGTTTTGGTTTGTTGTAGGTTTTTTGCCCCTAATAATAAAATGCTTTCTCAGACCACTCTTACAAGTACTTAGAAAACAATGACACCATGAGTGAACTTACTTTGCTAACCATTCAGCCACAGCTTTATTGTCAGCTGTCTGCTTCTTACTCAGCAGGTCTGTGAGCTCTTCCCTCTTCAGTCGGGCATATGGATGTTTGGGGCAGTGACGGTTCGCATGTGTGAATCTGCTTAAACAGCCTTAAAAGAAAAAGTGACAATGGAAATCAGCTAACCAACAAGCACAACATCTGGGAGATGAAGATGCTGCTGAATCCAGCCTTCCTCACAAAACTTCAGGCTCGGCTGAGACAGCAAGCCCTAGTGTGAGGTTGATAACATACCCCCCCCCCCCCCTTTTTNGACGGAATTACTGCTAACCTACTTAAATAATAACATATGCATTCCTTAGATACATGGTTGCAGGATTATTCTCATCCCTGCCCTAGAAGCTCCTCCAAATTTAAAATCCAAAGCTTTGATGGATCTTGGCCATGTGAATATGCCTACGTTTCCAGTACCAGACTGATCCTAGTTCTGAAAGTTGAAAATTGTTCTCTGATGACTCACCATTCTCAGAGCAGACGAAAGGTTTCTCCCCTGTGTGGAGACGCTGGTGAGTTTTCAGCTGCCCACTCTGAACAAAGGCTTTCCCACAATCTGGGTAGTCACACAAATAAGGCCTTTCACCTTAAAATTAACAACGGAACAGATTTATGAAAGCTTAATACAAAAGAAGAGTCATAGTATCATCCAGTGCTGGTCTCTGGCTTGAGACATATGCAAGGAAGCTCTCCTTTTACCCACTCAGATGCATGCACATACTTAAAAAGCCCTAGTGTACCAAATAACAGAGATCCCCTTTCACTCAGAACAGATCTTTACTTTGCAGTACATGCACAATGCTACTAGGTAATACAATTATTTCCAGAGGGGAAACAAAAACCAAAAGGACACTGAGGTACTGGAGAGGGTGCAGAGAAGGGCAAGTAAGCTAATCAGGGGTCTGGAGAACAGGCCTTATGAGGAGAGGTTTAGGGAGTTGGGCTTGTTTAGCCTGGAGAAGAGGAGGCTGAGGGGAGACCTTATCACTCTCTTCAGCTACTTGAAAGGCCATTCTAGGGAGGCGGGTGTTTGCCTCTTCTCCCTTGTGACTAGTGACAGGACTAGAGGGAATGGGCTTAAGCTGAGCCAGGGTAGGTTTAGATTAGATATTAGGAAGAATTTCTTTACTGAAAGAGTGGTGAGATACTGGAATAGGCTGGCCAGGGAGGTGGTGGAGTCACCATCCCTGGAGGTTTTTAAGAAGCGGATAGATGTGTTTCTTCAGGGGATGATTTAGGGATAAGAGTAGTGTAGGGCTATCGGTTGACTAGATGATCTTGAGGGTCCTTTCAAACCGTAAAAATTCTGTAAAGTATTTTCCTTATGGTATTTTTTGATTTAAGCCTCTTGCACAGCACTACATAAGCTCTGTCCCATGAAACTGTGAAGCTATACTGCAAGAAATATATGAAGGGATACAAGTAAATGGACAAGTAATGTAGTTCAGCCAGATAAATTTTAACCTTAACATGGCCTGAACTAGGGTAAAATAACAGAGGTCAGCAGCATAGTAACATACAAATTGTAGAAACACCTCATTAGGGAAGCCTATTTAAGAAAAGTAGTAAAGCAAAAAGTAAGGTTGCATGAGAAATTTATTTCAGACTTATGCCAAGGAAGTTTTCTTAGGCCAGACATTATGGAAGACTTCCTCGTTGCAAACTGCAACAAGGAGAACAAAAATGGCAGGTCTCTCCTCTCTCAAGAGGATCTGACTGCATACAGCTATGTAAAGGCACACCATGCCATCAGTCCTCATGAAGGACAATATGAGGGTGATGCTGACTTACTAAGTCAGGAGAATAACACCAAGGCAAGTTCTACTCGGTTAAGTTCAACACCTAATACAACCAAGAGAAAAAAACCCCACCTTTTGACCAAAGAGCATGAAAAAACAGCTCTTTAAAATTAGCATCTACCTTAGTCTTAGTGACTGATTTCAGTAAAGCATTTGACACTGTCTCCCACAGCATCTTTGCAGCTAAACTGAGCAAGTGTGGTCTGGCTGATTGGGTAGTGAGGTGGATTGTGAACCGGTTGAAGGACAGAAGTCAGAGAGTTGTGGTCAGTGGGATGGAGTCTAGTTGGAGGCCTGTGTCTAGTGGAGTCCCTCAGGGCTTGGTACTGGGACCATTACTTTTGAATCTATTCATTATTGACCTGGATGAGGGAACAGAGTGCTGTCAGCAGGTTTGCTGATGACACTAAAGTGGGTGGAGTGGCTGACACATCAGAGGGTTGTGCTGACATTCAGTGAGACTGGAGAGTTGGGCAGGGAGAAATTGAATGAGATTCAACAAGGCCAAGTGTGGAGTTTNAACACCTTCCTCATGAGGAAAGGCTGAGGGAGCTGTGTCTCTTTAGCTTGGATGAGACTAAGGGGTGACCTCATCTATGCTTTTAAGTATGTGAAGGGTGTGTATTGGGAGGATGGGGTCAGGCTCTTCTCAGTGAAGCCCAGTGACAGGACAAGAGGCAATGCTTGTAAGCTGAAGCATAGGAGGTTCCCTGTGAATACACATAAGAATTTTTTCCCAGTGAGGGCGCCAGAGCACTGGAACAGACTGCCCAGAGAGGTTGTGGAGTCTCCTTCAATGGAGGTATTCAAAACCCATCTGGATGCATTTCTGTGTGACCTGGTCTAGGGAATCCTGCTGTGTCAGGGGGGTTGGACTAGATGATCTTTTGAGGTCCCTTCCAACTCCTAACATTCTGTGATTCTGTGACTTGAGTCACTAAAAGCAATCATTGGAGTCAAGGTTATTCTGTGGTTTTGTTTGGTTCAGGTGTTTCTGGTGAGTGTTGGTGGTTGTGTCCATACTGTGAGCCACATTTGCACACACTTTATTGCAAATACGGTCCTGCTGGAACGTGTAGAAAGAAAAACTACAGATTTGCTTGGTTTAAAAAAAACAGCATCTCGTGTTCAGTTCAAGCTCAGCTGGGTATTGAACAAGTTGATCCACATTTTAACTTAACTCCGCCTTGCCTTCTGCATACAATTCAGTAAATTAGTGACCACCTCCACCACAGAAAAGAAAATCTAGGCAGTAGGAAAGACAACTGGATGCTAATTTTAAACATTTGAACTTATTTCTCAACATTTAAGCTGCACTTCTGGGGTGTTACACTGTCCAGGTTACCAGCCACTTTTTAAGTTATTGTCTCCTCTTGGAGCTGAACTTAAGAATTGCTGTGTGAAAAATAGACCAGCAGGTAGGAAACAAATCACAGAGAAGAGGCCATGAGAATAAAATAGTGCTACCACATACAGAGCACTAAAGCTCAAGAAAAGTTTTCTCTCTCACAGAGGAAGCCTGTGACAGCAGCAGATAAAATATTTATACAATTTGCCTATATCACTACAGCCTACTTTTCTGCTACATTTTGCCACAACAAACACAGTTACAAAGACTTTGCTTGTGCTAAGAAGCATTGGAATAAAAGTATGATTAAATCATCAGATGCAATAAAATATTAAGAAGTCGAGTTTATTAGGGTTTTTTTGATTCCTTCTGTTCTCCTTCCTAGGCTGCTATGCCAAGCATTCACACCTTCCCTTCACTCACCGGTATGAGTTCTCTTGTGGGCCTGCAGCGATTTCTCTCGTGGAAAGACCCTGTTGCAGATGTTGCAACGTATCCTGCTGGAAGAGAGCTCTCCTTCGCTTATCAGGTCACGGACAGTGTCTGCTCTCGGCCGGCCACGCCTTATCCCATCCTGCATTAACACAAGTATGGAACTCAAATTCTATACCGTAGCACCTCTGCAGCTAGCCACAACCCTCAATTTTTCCTGAAACGACTTGCCACAGATGCAACCTAGTGCCAACGACATGACGGTATTAGTCTGGCTTATCTAGTTCACTCCCAAGAGATAGCCTACGGCAAGCC
>VWZX01006270.1:50271-60371 GCA_013399015.1 Galbula dea
CAAAGATGCTGTGGGAGACAGTGTCAAATGCTTTACTGAAATCAAGATAAACCACTTCCACTGCTCTACCCTCATCTATCCACCTAGTTATGCCTGCATAAAAGGCTATCAGGTTGGTCAAAGATGACTTCCCCTTGGGAAACCCATGCTGTCTGCTCCCAATGACCCCCTTATCCTTGATATGCCTAGAGACAGAGTCAAGGATAAACTTTTCCATCACCTTTCCAGGGATGGAGGTGAGGCTGGTTGGTCTATAGTTATCCAGCTCCTCCTTTTTGCTCTTTTTGAAGAAGGGAGTGACGTTTGCCTTCCTCCAATCCCCAGGCACCTCTCTGGTTCCCCAGGACTTACCAAAGATGATGGAGAGTGGCCTGGCAATAACTTCTGGCAGTTCCCTCAGTAACTAAGGGTGCATCCCATCAGGTCCCATGGATTTATGGATGTCCAGATGGCTTAACTGCTCCCTAACCCAGTCCTCCTCAACTAAGGATCTTGATCTTCAGCTTGGAAGAAGTGGTCCTTGAATGTTAACCAACTTTCTTGGGACCCTTTATCTTCTAGTAGCCTGTTCCATGAGATTTCCCCTGCCAATTTCTTGAAAAGATCAGAGTTGGCCCTACTGAATTCCAGGGTTGTGATCCTACAAGTTATTCTGTTCCTACCACACAAGATCCTGAATTCTACTATCTCATGGTCACTGCAGCCAAGGTTGCCCTCAACCTCTACCTTTTCAACCAGACCCTCCTTGTTAGTGAGTGTCAGGTCCAGCAGCATGCCCCTCCTAGTGGGCTCATCCACCATTTGCATCAGGAAGTTATCCTCAAGACATTGGAGGAACCTCCTGGACTGTGAATGGCTGGCTGAGTAGGCCTTCCAGCAAATATCTGTGGAGTTAAAATCCCCTGTAAAACCAGAGCCTGTGATTGTGAGGCCACTGCCAGCTGCCTGGAGAAAGCCTCATCAGCTTCCTCATCCTGATCAGGTGGCCTCTAATAAACACCCACAAGAGTATCACCCATGCTAGCCTGCCCCGTAACTTTCCAAAACTACACAACTGATGCATCAAGTACTACCTGTAGCTGCTGAGGAACTCCAGTGACCACTGGAATTAATTTTATGATTTGGTTCATAAAATTGTGGATATTGAGAATGGTGCAATGCATTTCAAGTAACTGAATATCTCCATACTTACCTTATGCCACCTCAGTGTGCACATTACATTTTGTAACGACGTTCAAGGGCGTGGCAGCAGATTAACTTCTTTACTTGGATCTTGTAAATATTTCCTATGCCAGTTGATCTTTGTTAGTAGACACAGCCTAAGAGAAGGCATCAGCTCTGAACAACAGTGTTTCATGTAGTAATAACAATACCTAAAAAAGAGAAAAATAACCTGTCTGTCCAGATCCTGCTACTGGAAGAGGAAACATGCACACAGAGTGCACATGGCCTAAGGGGCTTAAACCACCATGCTTTTCAGTACATACAGTTGTACATATTAAACTAATAATTTGTATAACCTTATGTGTTACCCCCATATATAAGAAGGGAAGGAGGGATGATCCAGAAAATTACAGGCCTGTCAGTCTGACTTCTGTGCCGGGAAAGCTGATGGAGCAGATCATCCTGAGTACGCTTCTGCGGCACTTGCAGAGCGGCCAGGGGATCAGGTCCACTCAGCATGGCTTCACAAAAGGCAGGTCCTGTCTGACTAACCTGATCTCCTTCTATGATGGGGTAACCCACTCATTAGATGAAGGAAGGGCTGTGGATGTTGTCTACCTTGACTTTAGCAAGGCGTTTGACACAGTTTCCCACAGCATTCTCCCTGAGAAACTGGCTGCTCGTGGCTTGGATGAGCACACGCTTGGCTGGATAAAAAATTGGTTGGATGGCCGAGTCCAGAGGGTTGTGCTCAATGGAGTCAAGTCCGGTTGGCAGCCGGTCACGAGCGGGGTCCTTCAGGGGTCAGTGCTGGGGCCTCTCCTGTTCAACATCTTTATTGATGACTTGGATGAGGGGATAGAGTGCACCCTTAGTAAGTTTGCAGATGACACTAAGCTGGGTGGGAGTGTCGATCTGCTTGAGGGTAGGCAGGCTCTGCAGAGGGACCTAGATAGGCTGGATAGATGGGCAGAGACCAATGGGATGAGTTTTAATAAGGCTAAATGTAAAGTCCTGCATTTTGGGCGTAACAACCCCCAGCAGCGCTACAGGCTCGGGAAGGTGTGGCTGGAGAGCTCCCCAGCAGAGAAGGACCTGGGGGTGCTGATTGACGGCCGGCTGAACATGAGCCAGCAGTGTGCCCAGGTGGCTAAGAAGGCCAATGGCATCCTGGCTTGCATCAGGAATAGTGTGACCAGCAGGAGCAGGGAGGTGATCTTGCCACTGTACTCGGCACTGGTGAGGCCACACCTCGAGTACTGTGTGCAGTTTTGGGCACCGCAGTTTAGGAAGGACATTGAGCTACTAGAGAGGGTGCAGAGAAGGGCAACTAAGCTAGTCAGGGGTCTGGAAAACAGGCCTTATGAGGAGAGGCTTAGGGAGCTGGGCTTGTTTAGCCTGGAGAAGAGGAGGCTGAGGGGAGACCTTATCAGTCTCTTCAGCTACTTGAAAGGCCATTCTAGGGAGGTGGGTGTTGGCGTCTTCTCCCTTGTGACTAGTGACAGGACTAGAGGGAATGGGCTTAAGCTGAGCCAGGGTAGGTTTAGATTAGATATTAGGAAGAACTTCTTTACTGAAAGAGTGGTTAGATATTGGAATAGGTTGCCCAGAGAGGTGGTGGAGTCACCATCCCTGGAGGTTTTTAAGAAGCAGATAGATGTGTTTCTTCAGGAGATGATTTAGGGGTAAGAGTAGTGTAGGGCTATCGGTTGGACTAGATGATCTTGAGGGTCCTTTCCAACCGTAATGATTCTGTGATTCTGTAAAAAACAGTTCAAATGTAATTATCCGATCAACAGTATTTTAACAATATTAAATATATGTTTGCTTTTGTCAAGGGTTAGGGCTGGGCCAGCCAGGAAACAAATGACAGGTACCTTCTATAAACCCTTCCCTCTACCAGAAGAGAAAGTGAATAAGGGAGAGAGACGTATGGATTGGAAAAGAAAACTAAAACTGCTTTAATGAAAAGAATAGCAATAAAATGAAATATATGAAAATACACACGAACCCAATATTGAACCCAAGTCCCATGACGGAAATTACATTGCTGCCATCACTGGTGTGTGGCAGGCACTGGAGAAGTCTAGCCTGGACTCTGCAGCAGACAGGAACCAGATTCAGGAGCTGGATTCTGGAACTGGATTTGGGAACGCATGGGTTGGGATCAAAGGCAGAACAGGTAAGAGTCCTCAGACACTGAAGAAAGGAGGTTAGCCCTTGTGATCCCTCAGTTTTGTATTGAATATGACGTATATGGAATAGAATACCTTGTTAGTCAGTTCAGAGTCATCTGTCCTGTCTGCTCCTCCCTGCAGGGACAGACTTTTACTTTCTGCACCCCCAGCTTAGTACAGGAGTGCAGAACAGGATTTGGCAGTGACTCTGGTCTCCATAGAAGCAAGCATAAGCAAGAGTCTTTGTGTGTACTGCTCCTTAGTAGTAACTATAAATATCAAGCGTTATCGCTTGTTGTCCTGGGTTCAGCTAGGATAGAGTTAATTTTCTCACAAGAAACTAGGAAGGTCCACACCCAGTGTAGCCCTCTGAACCAGCCAAGGGAGTATTCTGTACTCACCTGACCTCATGAAAGGTGTATAAGGGGGGCGGGGCTGGTGTCGGCAGGGGCAGTAGTTTTTGGCACACAGCATCACTTGACATCATTGCAGTTTTTATTACTTGCTTTATATATTAATTCACTAGTATTGTTGTTATTTCTGTGTCATGCTAAGAGGCAAGACGCCAAACCCAGCAGTCTGCCTACCTCAGTGTTTCAGGCCTTCATGTTAGACAAAACCTGCTTGATGGTGCCTGATACGGGTTTTCTTTCTCTGAAACAGTCTGCACAAGGTAAAATTAATAATCAGTATAATTTATTACAGTGACAGATAACAGATTCAGAATTGCCAGTGATAAGTTGAATGACTGCAAGGAATTTGAGCTCAAGCTTATAATTACACTCCCATCAAAGTGTCTGACAAAGTCAGGAAAGTAAAAAGATAGCTTTAAAACAATACTAAAATGTAATAAAGAGAAATGCTAGCAAAGATGTTAGGCTGTATATTGATTGTGCAATTCTTACCAAGAAGGCCTCCCTTCACGGTGATTGGAGGAGAAGGAGTGGCCGGTCAGTTGTCCTCTGTGACAGCTAAATCCTAAGGTCTTTACTCTGTCCCCCACCAACCAAGGAGCTACCCCTTGCATGGATTTTTATATCCTAATTCTAATTGTCCCTGCTTTCTAGGTGACATTTAGCATGATTTGGGTGAAGAGTTGAGTAACATAGTCATAAATGTACTGAGGGGCATTAATTTTGATATTAAAATGACCATTAATTAGGCAAAGGTCTCAAATTTGCTCACTGTGGCCTTCACAATCTGTTTTGAAGCTGTGTTTCTTGTTATTTCAGCCTTGCATCTTTGGTTTTAGGTGAAACAGGGACGTCTTATCTTCAGAAGACTCACTCCTTCAGCCACCTGGCAGGCCTGCTTTGCAGATTCCATTCACAAAGATAACCCAAACCCAAACATTTTCTTGGTGGTAAGCATCTCACCCTTTCTCATGAAGCACACTAAATGGCCCTGCATTTCTTTCACACAGAAGTCTAGGCCTTAATACCACATCTTGTTGTTTCTTTGTATTGTTCTATTAAACTTTCCTTATCTCAACGCATGGAATTTGGCATTTTGCTTCTGATTTTCTTTCCCATCCCAGTATGGGGGTTGGAGGGGTGGGAGGGCAGTGTGTGAGCAGCTGAATGGTGCTCGGCTGCTGCTGAGTTCTGCTCAGATGCCAGCCATTGAAGAAGAGAACTTGACCAGTGTGATCCCTCAGCTTTATATCTAATATGATATATATGGAATGGAATGGAATATCTAGCTGGTCAGTTTAGGGTCACCCATCCCATCTGCTCCTTCCCACAGGTGCAGCCTTTTACCCTGTAACTCTAACATGGGACACAAGATTTAGCAGTGACCTTGGTTTGCATATCAATCCTTGAGAGTAAATCTAAACATTAGGTCTTATCAATGCTAGAAGCAGGCACTGTCTGTGAAACATGGTGTTAATTTCAGAAAGTGCAGTTACTTAGAAGAGCTTTAGCTAAAAAGTTTGTTTTGCTGTTAACTATGGTTAGCTACTTCTTACAATTTAAGAACTCTTCAGAAATAATGATAATATATTCTCTGAGCTGAGTTAGAATTTTCTGCTTCAATTTGAAGTATGTCAGAGCCTATGTCACTGTGACTACCTGGATTTTGTAAGGCTGTTTGTGAGAAGACATACCCCTAACTTAGTTGTTGTCGTTATTTCTATTAATTCAAAACTACTTGTGATGTCTTGAATGAGGATGAAGCTAAAAAGGGGCATAGTCTACTGAAATGAGTTCTATTCTGTAGCAAGCATTCCCTTCATAAGTGGGAATGTGAAAGTGAGGGGAGATGCAGTGATTATATTCAGGGCTTGGAGTAAAAGGTAGAGGATGAACCTTATTTTGTTTTACAGTAGTTTGCCCAGACTTATCTGCATTCCAAGGTGGAGGGAAGAGATGGTTGTTACTTTGCTGGTGTTGTCGCTAGTCTTGCCTTTTGAAGCACAGCAGGGAGCCTGATTTAGTTTCAAGGTCCTGTAACTAAGGATAAGATTAATTTCAAAGCAAGGTGGGTTGTACAGTGAAGTTATTGTAACAGAGGAAGTGTTAGTTTCCCCTGAGTGATCAGGATAAATACATAGCCTCATCACAGAAATCACAACCACAATCAGCATTCTTTGGCAATTGTGTTTGAAGGGCTGAGTTTTTTTCATCATGTGTTCGTTGAGGTTACTCTAGCTGATAGAGGGGGCAGGGGTGTTTTGTCTGCACAGTTGCCTGTTCCCTGTCAATGACCCTGTTGAGTCTCCAGGAGGGTTTGCACCGTTGGTGGTATTTACAAACCTCAGAGACAGCAAATAAAAGGACTTGCAGCTTACTTCAGTCATCACTGGCTGCGACCAGCACCACTTTTACAGTTACAGGGGTGCCCGCACAATCAGCCTCACATCACAGAGGCTTAGTGATGGTTGGAGAGCCGCCATTCACTAGTTTTGCTGAACAGAGCAGGTCTCCAAGATAAACTATGAAATCTGTATGTCTCACTGTAGTGACGCATTTGTAAGATGTTGGAAGTGTTACTGCACATGCTCACAGAAGTCTACCGATGTAATGAATACGATCACAGTTTTAAGCAGAAAGGGGCAATTCAGAAACCTGGGGAACACCAACACAGTTTGTGCAAATGTGCTGGCCACCTAATGTAGAGTTGCCCTCAGAGCTTCCAGTCCCGTGTGCTCCATCTTTCATTAAAGTCACTCGTTACGTGGATTAGATCAAAAGACCTGTGGGGAAACAGTTATGTGATGACATCAGATTATGATAAGATTTCACTAAAGATTATCAGATTATGATAAGATTTCACTAAGATTATCAGATTATGATAAGATTTCACTAAACACTGTACCTAGACACACATACAAATGTAATGACTGCCTTTGTGACTAAAGAACCGCGGGCCGCTGCCTGGGCTGTAGCATAGCGGTAGCGGTAGCGGTACCTGCACCTGTACCTGCACCTGTACCTGTACCTGTACCTGTACCTTCCTCTGCCCGCGGCGGGAGACGGAGGGGCTTGAATAATGCATAGTCCTGAATAATTAATCAGGCACGGCATTGGCCAGAGGCCCATCAGTGACTGTGCTGGCGCTGCACGCTAACTGACGGCAACCCTCACAACAGGGGCGGGACGAAGCGTAAAGCCGGCATTAGCTCCTCGCTCTTGCTTGTTATTTAGCATTGGTCGTGCATGTTGGCGGTGGGTGGGTTCAGCGGCGTTTATGGGTGGTGGCTTGTGGGGGAGCCGCTTGAAGCTCTGAAGCTCGATTGGCTGCCGTGATTCTGCGAGGGGCGGGACAGCGACAGTAGAAATGGTGTTGCGCTCTGGGTCGTGCTAAGCCGGGTCAGGGGTCGGCGCCGGCGCCGGCCGGTTCGGTGTGTACGCTAGTTCATCTTTGCGCAGCGGCAGCCCCGCGAGCGCGAGGCAGTCGTCCGTGGTGATGATGAAGGGAACGGTGGGCAGCGAAGTGGCTGCCGTCATGCAGCAGAGTTTCGGCTGCGCCGTCGCCAACCGCTTTTACCAGCTCCTGGACGACGAGTCGGACCCCTTCGACATCCTCCGTGAGGCCGAGCGCCGCCAGCAGCAGCGCAGGAAACGCGACGAGAAAGCGGCGGCCGCTGGGAGAGCCGGTCCCGGCGGCAAGTCGGGGGACGGCAAGAGGGAATCCCAGAAGGAGCGCAAGCAGCCTGGCAGCTCCCCCGCGCCCGGGGCCCTGCCGCAGCCAGGTACGCCAGTGGCACCTCCTCATCAGTGAGGCGGGGGAAACCACGGCGCCCCAGCGGGCGGGCGAGAGGGAGGGTCTAAGGGAAGAGAGCGGACCGACAGCTGGTGTTCCGGATGGAGGTCTCTGCGGCGTGGTGCCCGTGCGGGCAGCCCGGGCCACTGCAGCGCGGTGTGGCTTGCCGCTGCCTATGCGCTTTCTGCGGCCTCTTGGCAGTCATGATGTGGCGGGCAGCCGCTTGTCGGTAGTAGGGTCAAAGCAGAGCTGAGAAACTGCTGTTTGTGGTATTTTTGTCATGGTGGATGCGTACCTGAAAGTTCACTTGAAGCATGTGAAAGCTTCTTGGAGCATGGAGAAAGTTCCTTTGGAGCATGTGGCAACCGGAGCGTCCCGGTAGCTGTACTTCGACACGCTCCCGACTCGGTCTTGCAGAGCTCTCCAGCCTTCGCGGGAGTCTTCAGAAGGGAAACAAGCCTTGGGGCGACTAAATGAAATCTTCTGTAACAGTACTGTGGGTCAAACGGAAGAGCTTTAACGTTTCCACTGCAGCACCTGTAATTTTCATGCTGGTTTGGCATCCCTCTTGATGTATTTCATTGCTTGGCACCCTGGCTATTTTCCTTTGGTGTTTGGTGCTTTCAGGCTTGTTTTCTCAGTACCCGCATGTCCAGGGATCTGTGGCTAGTTTGCATCAAGTTTACATCAATGCCCAGACCTTTGAATAAAAGCTTATTTTATGGGTGAACTCTTTATCATGGTTATTCAAAGATGGTCTAGGTTGCCTGTGAGCTGCTAGTTTTTGATGCTAAATGTTGTTTGGGAGACTGGCCAGTCAGCTTTTATGTCAGAATGTCTGGCATGGTCCTCTTTGCAGCCTAAGGCTTTACTGGACTATGGCTTCTTGCATTTGGAGGCATTTGTGTAAGTCTGATTGTTATGACTTGCCTGGTATTGACAGTCAGGTTGCTGGATTCAGTATCTAATGTGTGTGAGAGCTGGCTGATGTTTTTGAAATATTGAGGCTCTGCACAGAGGACTAGTTTTACCCTATTGAGTTGTTGTATATTCTTATTCTCCTGTAGCGGGCAATGAAACCTGACATGTTGTCTATTTTTAAGGTTAATTTCTTACTATAGTAAAAGCTTCTGTTAAATTCCCAGTGTAATGCCCTAGAAAAACGTGTGGCCTTTGAATCGGGGTTATTGCTTCATCAAGTCACTGCCGGTGCTAACAATTCTATTGCTTAAACTTAGTCTTCAACAGCGATTTGACCTTGTGAAGCAGAGAATTTTTCAATGCCCAATATGTGCTAGTTAATGAGCGTATTAGAGGATGGTCTTAACAAATTGTCATTGTCTGTTTGGACGAATGTCTGGAACTCATCTTTTGAGATTCCTCTGACTGTGTTGTGTGATTGTCAGGGATCTTTGCCTAAAAAAGCAATATTCACACTAGTACAGGAATGTTTTATTTGAAGGATACTTTGTGGTGGTTACCAGCAGAAGGCAAAAGAGCCTGTTCAGTGAACAGCAAAGTCTCAAGATTCAATGACGGCAACTTACTAGAAATGTGAAAGTATGTGAAGCACATCCTTTAACTCCAGCTTGGCGATAGGTGTCTTAAGTGTGCAGGTTCTGAGTGCAATTCTGTGGTAACGCACAGTGACCCTGTGGATTTTGTCTATTTTCAACTCACTTGGTTTTAAGAAACCCGGTTCCTCATGCAGAGACATGAGGTATGTGCACCATGTTTTATTTAGTTTTCTTGTTAACTTAAAATGTGTAAAGAACTCCTGGCTTATAGCAGCCTTTGTGAAAGTGAATTAACATCTTTCTTAAGAGTTATTTGCTCTGA
Source organism: Galbula dea (assembly GCA_013399015.1). Lineage (NCBI taxonomy): Eukaryota > Metazoa > Chordata > Aves > Piciformes > Galbulidae > Galbula > Galbula dea. Next base: position 59,658 of record VWZX01006270.1, read on the forward strand.
AAAATGACACACTTTTATCTTATTAAAAAAAAGTGGCTATCCTGGATTTTTTGTGCACTGTATGTTTATGTCTTGGGCATGTTGTAGACCAAGGACTGTAAATGTGTAATGCTCAGGATGCTATACTGAGGCAGAAAGTTGAGACTTGGTCCTGTCCTCATGTTCCTCCTTTGGATGTGCTGTCTTAGCAAGCCTGCTCTGAAGGACAGATATCACCCTCTGACTTAGGGCAAATACAATGATGACATTGCTGACAATTGTAAAGTGATTAGTGGCTTAAGGGAGAAAGGTAGGGTGTTTTGGAAGAGTGGGGGCAGCTTTTTACTTGGGCCATACAAAGTCGAGCTGTTACACAAGATTCAGTGAGAAAACTTACCCATGCAATGATTAAGATTGACATAGATTAAGGAGACTATCACCTTAATGATTGAGAGTGGGTAACTGCTCAGGAAGGTCCTTGTACCACCTCAGTTTGACACAGGTTCTAATGTTGAATGCATTGCTGGAAAGGTGCATCTCTGGTGAAATAAATAACATTGATTAATATTACTGAATTGTGAAATTAATGACTAAACTTTTATATTAAAAAGGCAAACCAAAGCAAAACAAACAAAAACCCCAACCAAACAAAAACCACCACAAAACCCAAAACAACAACAAAACCAAAACTGAAACAGCTAAACTTCACAAGATTGTTTCAGGACTTCTTGTGAT
>VWZX01006270.1:60695-73099 GCA_013399015.1 Galbula dea
ACCAACTGTTTTCTCATACTGAAGATGAAACCTCTTCTTGGGCAGTTTGTACCTGCAGCCCTGTATCTTCTCTGTGTTGCTCCTTCTAGAGATAAAGGCTCTATCCTCTTTATAGCTGCCTTTCAAGTATTGGAATACTGGGATCTGGGCTAAGTGAGCCTTTTCTTTTCCAGGGAGGGGAGATCTAGCTCCTTCAGTCTTTCCTCCTAGGGCAGGATCAACCCTTTGGTCATCTTCATGGCCCTCCTTTGGATGCCCCCGAGACTGTTTTATCTTGTTAATAGGCTGTTTTGCTTGTTTGAGTTACAAAAAGTCTTGTTAAGTTTCACAATTTTTGTTTTATTATTGTATTATTTCTTGAGCATATTGTGTCTGAACAAAACAGTCTTTACCTTTAGAAAGATTTGAAGCAAGCTTAGTCTTTGATCTTGTAATATGTAAACATTTCTACAGCAGTCTGAGAGATTTCTTTTGAGTTTGTTTTCATGTTAGAGTAGAAGGTTTGCTCACAAAGTTCTTTTAAGTCCACATTTTTTCATTCAGTTCTCCACTGTTTTCTGGAGGAGCTTTTACTTAATTTCTGAAGGGGTTATCAATTTGAAGCAAACCTCCTAAGAAGACTTTGCCAAATAGTTCAAGCACTTTGGCCTTTAGAATCCAAAGTATTTATTACAAATTTATAAAACTGTAAGGAGGCTTATTTTTTTTATATCCTTCTTTAAGGAGAAAATGGACTCCTAATTATAGCCTCCAAAATTTACACTTTTGGTCTTAATTATGTATTTTTTCTCTTTTACGACTGTGGTGTTTTATGATTTTTTAGATTGTATGCTGAGGATTTGGGTAAAGGCTGTTTGTAGGTATTGGAGGTCTTAAAATTGCACCACTTAATGTTAAACTCTGTTCATTCTTAGCACAGTGACCAAACTGCATATGCTAGCTCTTTATTAACAGGCCCAGTTGCAGAGCTTGCATTCCTTACTGGTCCAGGCAAATTAAATTTGTTGATTATGCAGTAACAAGCGCTGTTCTGTTGAAATCTCTAAGCCTTTGTGGCTAATACCTCTAAAAGGTTTTCTTCTTTCGTGTACGTTTGATGATTCGTGTAACATTTAGTTGTAGTTCCTGAATATTATGTGGTTGAGTTTTTTGTTTACTTTTCAGAACCATGGTTTTAAGTTAGTAACACACAGAATGTTTATGGGAAATCTTATATTGACTGCCATTTTCTTATGTTTAAGTAATTTACTCCAATATTATTTTCAGCTCTATAGTTGTAAGGATTGTCCAGAGGAAGACTGCAGCAGGCCATTCTGTAATTGAGTACTGGCACATATGAAAATAAAATACCACAGAATAGTTTTAACTCTGTATGTCTTTCTTTGGTGTATTGCATGCAGTGGCTGAAGCTTATTTTTGTATTTTGGCATACTGTGATATTATTCTGCAAATCGTGTAATTAGCTGTGCCTTAGTTCGCAAAATTAATTGCTAGAAGTTTGGAATTAAAATCACAGGGACACTCATGCAAAGGCAAGAAAGTAAGATTGATTGTGCACTGTTAAATCATCTGTGCTCTGAAATGCGACAAAATAAATGCTGGAGTGTGAACTGCCTTTCCAGCTACGCAACTCTATTGTAAGGGCAGATCAGCTGTCCCTCTATTAGTGTATTGCTGAGATGGTAATGAAGTAGTGTCTTTGCATGCAACTGTAATTAATGACAGAGTTCCTTGAATTATAGCACATATTTCTCCACATGCCCTCATTATAGACCAACTGTAGCAGTATTCTTGTTAATTTTTTTTACTTATTTCATCTCCTCTTAACTACTATTACAGTGTTTCTTGATGCTCAGTTTTTTTCATCTAAAATGAGCTGTTAAGCTGAAAGCAGATGAAAGAGGGGTCTCTTGGAATAAGTGGAAAGAGAGGTTTGAAGTAAGGACCAGTGATTTTGTTGCTGTTAGCTTTGTTTAAACATCTACAAGGCAGCTGAAACTTGTATGAAGTGAAGAATCTTAAGCACAGCTTAATTTATTTGGGTTTTTTTGTATTTAGGTGGGTGGGAATTCTGCTAAAAGTTGCTGTGAGAGGGATAAATAACTGAAATTTGCTGGTACAAGGTTATTTAGCTCAGTAGAAGAAGAATTGCAGGGCAGTGGCACAAATTACATACTGTAGATGAGCTATAACAGGAAATTCACTATCAGTAAGTTTAAGTATGTTTGGGAGAACATAGATTGAGGTGGTGGGCAGCATTGCCAGCTGTACTGCAGGCTGAAAGATATTTTCTCATTCAAACTGCTGTAGTTTAGGAAGGAGAGCTTGCAGCCATTGGAAATATTAAAGAGTAGAACAGCAAGTCTATTTGCAGTTGCCATCTAGGAGAGTAGCAGTGTTAAGAATTAATGAGGTAGCATTAACAAGGAAAACAGAGAAGGGATTGTTATACATTTGAAGGAATCTCACCTTCACACAGCTTGACGTGTCTGCTCTCTTTTGGTCACCTCAAAGATATTTCATCTAGAAAAAGCACACTAGAGTGATGTGCATGATTAAACATAGAGAATTATGTACGTATTGGGAGAAATTTTAAATTAAGGTTTTTTGTTTTGAGAGGAGTTGTCTGAGGATACAAAGGGAGTGTATTTAGAACTGCAGGTGAGACTTGAAGGCAAAAATTTTGTTTCTTATTTTACAGTGTTAAGGGATACTAGTTATTTAGCTGAAATAAGTTTTAAATAAAGTGAATCACAGTCGTAATATGTGCTTTAGTATGCTGTGTGCTTAGCTTTACTTAATTAGCATAAATAGCTAGATTTACTGAAGCCTTAGGCTGCAAGGTGTAAACTTTCACCTAGATTTACTGAACTTGTACAGAACTTTTGTCCATTTGACTAAGACAAGGCTTTCAGAGCCAGCACAAACAGAAGATAAGGAAGGTACAAGCATTCTGTCAATGACAGCAGCTGCAGCTAGTCAAGATAATGGACCCCATGGGGGAGTGAGAAGGTGTTGGAGGATCTCAGGCCAGGATCACCACTGGACCAAATGGCATGTGAAAGGCATGTGAAGATTGCATGCAGGGCAGATGCATAGTCTGTAATGTCCAGGGATTTCTGTTCTGTGACCTTCTTCAGAGGCAACCAGCTCCTGCTGACCCTGGTGCTATTAAACTTTTTTGTATAAGATTATATGCTTGAGACTCAGCTTCAGGAAACCTAGGGTTTGAACTGTGCTTTAACATGCAGATATAAAGAGATACCATTTCAGACAGATTTTGTGAAATAAGGAGAAAGAATGCTTTTTCTACAGAGACTGTAGTTGTCCTGTGGCCTTTCTTGGTACAGGGTGACTTGATACATCAGAACATGTGTGTTTGGACAGCAGTCTGGATAAAGACATGGCAGCCCACTTGTGGATCTATCCTCCATAAATAGGTCCTTATAGTTGTTGATTCAAGGGTAGAAAGTATTTTTTGTTGATTTTTGTTTCTTCTAATAGATACTGTAAGGTATACAAATCTTTCATCTGACTACCATCGTTGCTCTAATGTTCATCTTAACTGAACCAAAACTACATTGTTTGCTTTGTTCTCATCTGATACTTCGGCAGAACAGGAATAACTTTCATTTGGCCCTTGTTCATCCCAGGCTGCATTTGTGTAAATGAAGTATTAATGGAATTGTCTCACTGGGTTTGAGTGTCATCTATTTTGGTGGTATGTGTTGGTGTCTGCTTGTGAGAACTTATAAAACACTGTGATGCAGCATTGTCAGCTGGATTTTAGGTCAGAATACAAGGTTTCTGTGCTATTTGTAGCAGTAACCTCCCTCAGCCTGTAAATTGTATGCTGGCTGCCATGCTCCGTACTTAAGGGAATGGGGGAAACAGTAAGATTTCAGCTCTAGATTGTAGTCACTGATAGCAGTTGCAAGCTGGGCTTTTTGCAGTATTTGTCTAAAGTCAAGGTTTGTTGCCCCAAAATCCTGTTTTCTCTTGAAACTAAAAATTTAAAACAAGGTGGGAGCTTGTCTTGGTGGAAGACAGTAAGGAGCCCACAAAACCTAGGAAACTCTTCCCAAGCAAAAGTCCCACTTTTTTGAGTGCAGATGATATGGATAGAGAAACTTTGTGAGACAACATTGCAAAGGCATCTAGATTTTTCTTTGTTGATTTAAATCCATCTATTAATACATAGGTATCCAGTGTCTTGGAAACCAAGCATTGCAGGTCTTAAAAATAAAAATCTATGTTTTCCCAGCTGTGAGTTCTGTGATACAAGCTTATTAAAACTACTTTTTTAGAAAGTCTTCCTATTTACATGCTGCAGTATAAACAAAACTAATACTAATATTAAAGTGTTATTGTGAGGAACGTGAAAGCTACTTAAAGGACTCTAGCTTTGTACGATTTTGAGTTTTAACAACAATTTGTAAATCTGGACTTTCTCTTTAGCCATGTGTAGTTCTGGTGCCTGGTAGCTTCAGTATTTACAGATATCTTACAGCTACTTCTTGTGAGGTACCAAAAAAAAAAGCTGCCTCTGTTGAAGCAGTTTGAGCATCAGATTTCTTTTCTGTTTCCTCAGTTTAGAAAGCAAACTGATAGGCAAATTGACCAACAGATTGGGCTGCTCTAGGAACCTGCTGGGGTGGTAGTGTTGTGGTAGGGAATGGTGAGGAGCATTTTCAGTTGGACACAGGTTACAGCTGTAACTGTAAGACATGGGGAAGTCAAGAGAGACTACACTTGGTCACTAGGAAAGAGCAATCTTCAGTTTCCAGCAAAATTTTTGTTAGACCTCAAGTAGATGGCGTACAAAACTCCAGAGCTTCTCCCTTGTGGTTTTGTTGAAAACCTGCATACCTGTCTATATATGCAAAGAAGCAGACAAAATGGCATGTACTTGGAGGGGTAGTTAATGAGCATTCATGCATACCCCAGATCTTTTTGAGTGAAAGCTATTACGGCAGTACTACACAAGATTGCTAATGTTTTGGTTTTGTTTTGTGTGGTGGTGTTGGTGGTTTTTTTGTAATCTTTATTTTTCCCAAAAGGTACGTGGCCCTTCACCTTTTTAAATAAAAATGAGCCTGCATTGGGACAGACACATTGCAGAGGGTTAAAATCAAAATCGGATAGCTTGTACTATCACTACTGCCAAGCTCCAGCTGAGTTTACCCTTATATGCAGAGCTGAAAGTTGTGCTGGTGTTTGAACGGATTCGCAAGCTTCTGCCCAGAGGGTTACTTGGCTTAATAGATCAGTGTATTGCTACATAACGTTTTAATCCACTGTTGCATCACTGTCAAACAAGTTAAAATATTTTTATACAGGTAGTAAGTGCCACAAATAATCCTTCTAGTATTTAAAATCCATCTGCAGTAATTATAATCACCTGTTAGAATCAAAGTGAGATAGCCTTGCACTGAAATGAAAGTTGAGCTGACTGCTTTACCTAGCATGGTCAATGCTAGTGACATGTAATACACTGGCATATCTGGCAAGAAGACTTTTAAGTAGTACTTCAAGTGGTACTGGTAACAGAACGAGAGACCATCTTTTTAAAATAACTTTTGCATCTTCATTTTTTTGGCATTGCTTTACCAATTCTAAGGAGCTCTTTGAATTTGAAGGTGAAATTGAGGTTAATACTAAGAATGGAGGGAGAGTGGTCTGACTACTGCATTCTTGCAAAGTTGCTCTGTTTAGAGTAGATGTTTCTGACAGCGAGTGAGAGGCTCAAATAAGTAAAAGTGCACTCTTGTATTGCAGTTGTACATTCAGATCCAGACCCAGTAAGTAAAAATCAGGTCAGATATGAGTAGCCTTCTTCTGCAGAAGGACTCCCAACTTGGAATTAACACGTATATAGTTAGTGGTGGAGCTGTGATGTGTATAGGGTAGATCTATTTCCCAACAGCATATACAGTTCTTAAGAATTTTTCTTTTATTAAAGCTTCCTGATTTCAAAAGCGTGCTCAGAAAATAATTTTGAAAGTTCTCCTTTATCTGGAGATGACATTGTAATTTTGGGAATCATAGAATTATTGAGGTTGGAAAAGACCCTTGATCATTGAGTCCAGCTGTCCACCCAACAGTGCCATGCCCACCACTAAACCATGTCTCTACGCACCTTATGTACATGTTTTTTAATAAGCTTGCTGCTCTGAGGATCAAACAACTCCAAACCATGAGAAGACAGAATCATTGTAATACATTATGTCAAGTGGTGTGTAGTTTAAATGAAAACCAGAGCTAGGATTGTTTCTGCAGCACAGTTAAAATTGTCTTTTGTACATAAATGTAACTGTCTCTACTGCATAAGTAAAAGCTCATTTACCACTCTTTTACCTTATTTACCTTATTTACCTCTTTACACTGAGTGGATAAAATCTTTTTATGTGGGCATTTCTTTGGAGCTACAAATTAATTTGTATCCTAATATTATGACGTAGAATGCTAACAGTAGTAGCCAGGACTGTCACTTAGGCACTAACCTGTGATCAGTAACTTGCTCAGCATTTCACAGGTAGTTCTTGCGGAAAGACTAGCTCAGCTTTGTTGGTCAGATAGCAGTGTGTCTAAGTTCCTTGCTCAACTGACCTAAACCAATGCCTTCTTCAGCCAGTAGCGTTAAGTACAGGGGCCTAGCAGACAAAAGGCTTGTTTGCTTCTGGGGAGTCTAAAATAGAGCACAGAATTTGGGAAAATGAGGAAGAAAACACATAATGAACTTTAATCTTAATGTAGGTTTATATGGGTTAAGTGGATAACCTCAGTTTATTCTCTTACAATACACAATTTCTCTGCATTCACCTTTCTTCTCATTAACGCTGATAATGGTCAAACAAAACCCCCCAAAAGCTTAAATACACTTCATCTTGGAATTTGACATTCTGGAATCAATTAGCGGTGTTGGAACCTTTGTATTTACTGCTTGGGTTTCTAATACTTAAACTTGGTGACCCATAGTATTGGTGAATGGTCATCTCCATAGAATAATAGACGATAATCCTCTTCTGGTTGTTCGATACCATAGCCATGAGCTGAAAGTAGAGGTGCAGGCTCAAGCTTCTAAATTCAGCTTGTCTGAATGTTGTCTCATGATCAACAACTAATGCCTGTCTCTAATGGTCCTCCTCTTTCCCCAGCTTCATTGCTCATGCAGTTGTTTTGCAGTTCATGTCTTCCATTGAAGCTCTTTGCCTTGCCCTGTAGTACACTAGCAAGATCTTCGAGTATGAGAGAAGTATTTTTTGTTCTCTATTTCTGTGACTTCATGTGAGCAAAATAAGATTTTTCTTTCACCCGTCTTTTCTGAAAATGTCTGAGGTGTGTCAGCACCTGTAGTATTTTTCCTGGAGGCAGGTTCATCCATATGGAAGGGAAGGTGAGTAGATGTCTTTATAGCAGACAGTGCCTGGTGACATTAACAGTAAGTGCTTTTAACATTTTGGTGGGCATGGGATTGGAAAGGGTAAAGCAGCAGCAGACTATAAGGTGTAATCAGCTCATTTCAGTCAGTAATTTGGTAACTGAAGTTCAGTTGTTGTTATGCTGTTAGTAATCTCTATGTGTGTGTTTGTGTAGGCCAGAAGCGAGCACCTAAGTGGGGAGAACAGCAAGGATTAAATAACAGAGGAGCAGAGGTGAAGCAGGACAAAACTGAACAGAGATCATCTTTCAGGGAATACCGTTCCTATGGAACAGAAGGACAAAGGGTATTCAGAATGGAAAGGTATGTATTATACAGGGAGACATAAAGGTGCCTTATGGCACAGGGTGGGAAGGTAAAGGCTTAACCTTCTTAAAACAGATCTAGTAGCCAGGCATTATGAGTGTGTAGATTTGTTGCATGTTGTTCATGCCTGTCAGAGCTGTAATTTCAGAGCTGAAGCATGAGGCTTTGCAGAACATGTGTGTATTCCAAGTTAAATGAATTTTTCAATTCAAACTGAAAATAAGCCTTAGTCATACTATTTACTGCTTGGACACTGAATGCATATTAGTTTTGCTTTCTTTATAAGTACTAGCAAATTCCACCTACACCTTTAACTCATTGCTGTTCTTACTTTACGTGACAATAGCCAATATTTAACCACTTCCCTAAAATTTTTAGCAGTTGCATATAAATGTGGGTTAGACAGTGGGGCTATTGCCTAATAAAGATTGCTGAAGATTTGATAGTTTCATGATGTTTTACTCCACTAATATTTTCTAATACTGTTATTTATCAATAAACAGCTGAGATATCTGTTCCTGTTATCTGTAATAATTCCCCACTGTTAATGACAAAACTTATACAACTGTACTGTGCACTCTAACAGTTGTACAGTAGCTCTCATGTACCAACATCTCCAAGCTGCACAAATATAAGCATACTTGTTTTTCCTTCTGTGACTGTAGGAACAAAACTCTGACTAGAAATCTTTTTTTAGACCAGTTGAAAGATTAGACAGTGAAAGGCCAATGAGAGGTCGTGGAGGAGGAAGAGGTGCAATCCGAGGTAGAGGAAGAGGTGGTGGTGGAATAAACAGAAGTTTCAATGGCTTTGACCAAAGAAGAAAACGGGAATTTGAAAGACAAAGCGGGAGCGATAAAACGTAAGTGTTCTGTGTACTGCTTCTTACTTGGTGTACAAATAAACAATAGTCAGCACTGCAGTAGCGTCTCCTAAGTGTTCTGTTCCCTTCTTTTGTAACAAAGATGGCTGGCAAAATGTCAATACTGAGTTTAGGTTGAGATCTTAGTGAAAAAAAAGCTCTTAAACTCACAAAACCCTGTTTCTCTAGAGGAGTGAAAGCAGATGAGAGAAAGGGTGGAGGTGGAACTCGCAGCTGTATTCCTCTTACTGGTTCTGTTCAGATTTGCAAAAAACTCACAGGAGGTGTTGGGTTTTGTCCATTTTTTGCACATAGCAGTATGCTACTCTTTCCCATACCTTTTGTTCTCATATACATCTCATTCTTTAACTGAAGGCTGATAAAGTTAACAGCAAACACCTTTGGCCACATACACATTCATCTGCACAGTTGTTTTAAAAAGCAAATTTTATTTTTAGTACTTGGATCATGGATTCAGGTAAAATTTTACTTAGCTAAAAGGTTAGAAAAAAACAAAAAAACCCAAACACATACAGCCTGGTGGATAATAATTTTGGGGCTTGATATTCCATGTCCTTTCCATAGTCATACTAAAAGTAAAAGGTTGGTTAGGTACTCTGCCTTTCAAAACAAAGGATCAGTTAGGTTAACGTGTTTCTGAGCTGATAGCTCAAAACTAGCTGACCAAACACACAAAACTAACTTCTGTAGGATGTCAGGCAAGGTTGTGTACTTCATAAAGTACAAGAAACTTAAGATCCCTTGTTTTTATTCTCCCTAGTTACGTTGTGGGTTTGTTTTTGTTTTTTTTGGTTCAGTAGCATCAGAACTTATGATGTGAACATGAGATATCAATGCTTTCTTGTGATGTGGTGTGTGTGGTAGAAGTCATGTTAAATTAGAGTTGTCTAAAGAATTCTAAAAGCATGTCTGTGCCTTAGCTGTGCTCAGTGATGCATTGAAGCTAGAAAGTGTTAATTTTAAAGATGTATGCCTGCCAGTGGAATAAAAATAAGTATGCTAGTGCTCCCATTTGACAGTGAACTCATGTCTGTGTTGCAGAAAATATGGAGGATGAATTTTAGCATTTTTATAGTTGAAAAGAAACAAAAAAGGCAAACCCAAACATGAGTAATATACTGTGATCATGTACTAGTATTTGTATTCATTATTGGATTTTTTTGTCTTCAGGCATGCTTTTAACTTTCTGTGATTAGAGGTACATAGTCAGATTTTTCCTAATATGTCTCATTTTGTTAGTTGCTCAGCTAGTCACCTGGTAGATATACTTTCTGCTTGTGATCCTGGAGTCCTTTTTTTATTTCCCCTCCCAAGGAATTCTGGAAAAACGTGATATGTTGATCTACAAAGTTTTTTTTCTAGTGTGACCCATGAAGACTTTGTATTTTTGTTTACTCTTTTAGTGGAATGGAGCAGACTACTCCTGTGGAAGAGACTGCAGAAACAGCTGAGCAGCCAGGGGCATCTGAAGGAGAACCTCTGAACAAGTATGGTCTGACTAGAATATTTCCTTTCCAAATGCAAGGAAAACAATTGACTGTTACTGGTATTCTTGTCCTGGGAGGCACACTTGAAATGTGAACTGTCAAGTTTTACTAGTGCACATATTTAAAAATAGAAAAGCTTTATCTGTATTTATGAGTCAAGAATATGCATCCTTGATTCTGACTAAAGCTTGGTTTGTACAGCTGTGAGTTGCATTTAGTTGCCCAGTGATGCTTACGTTACTAAGATTTGTTGATAATTTAAGGGGGAGCTACATCCTGTCTGTTTTCTTTTTACCTTGGCTAATTTGTGAAAAAATACCCTGCTTTTCGAAATTCTTGGAGAAAAAAAGTAAAGATGCCTATTCAGATGTATTGTAATTGTTTGTACAACAAGATAAAATCCTCTGAGTGTATTCATCAGCCACTAATACTATGCAGTTGTCATCGATTCCTAGAGGGCCTCTGTAGAATTTGAGAAACTCGCTGGAAATGGCCTTGCAATGAGCCTTGGAAGTAGGGGAAATCAAGAGAGATACCTAGATGTTTTCTTCTGGCTTTCAATCTAATCAGCAACCAGTGACTGTTTTCTTCACAGCAAATAAACACTGGCTTAAGAAGTAACTGGACAATGTTGTCCAAATAAAAGACGTTAATAAAATAGCATATGGTGAATATCTCCTAAGGAGTGAAAGATGGTCATTGCATCACAGAATCATAGAATGGCCTGGGTTGCAAGGGACCTTAAAGATCATCTAGCTCCAACCCAGCTTTCACGTCTGTTGGTGTGAAACCTTTTTGACCTTATGATGCAGCCCCAGTTATTAGTGATCTTCGTTCATTTCTTCATTGTAAAGATGACTAGATTACAAAATGTGTTTTATATATTCAGGTTGTATAACCCTGTGAGAAGTTGAGTTGATACAGCTTTGATTCTTCTATTTTGAAACTAGCTTTTAATACAAAGCCAGAAGTTTGTATACATGGGGAAATAGGTCTCTGAAATTGAATGACTATGATTAGATTTCCAGAAAACTGTGAACAATGACCAAATAGATATCGAATACAGACCACTGTATTAGCTAAATATGAGAACAGTTATTCAGCTTTTTTCGTCAGCTACTGGTACCTGTATTTCAAGACTTGAATGTTTTTCTACTCCAGTTCAAGCTCTTTGTAGATGTGTCCTCACATCAGTTCGTTGAAGAGCGTAAGGCATGAGAAGTATCTGTAGTGGAAAAGACATCTGCTAGATTCTGCCAGTTGCCTTTAATTCTTTTCTCTTTCTCAGAGATCTATTTGGTCAAACTGAGTCTTTCCGGAGACTTTACTTATCTTCCCGTTTTTTAAAACAACAGGTTTGTTGAGGAGTAGTCCACTGAAATCCATAGGAATGCAAGTAACCTGCAAGTACAAAATTCTGCATTGTGTACTCTTTACAGTGCAGTAACTATTGTCTTGAAGACTTACAAATCGGTATACAGAGTATGAATTACGTATGTCATTGCATTTACCTAGGGGGTGGTGTCAACTTGATGACTCTAGGTATTGTAAAATAGAACATGTTGTGTGAGTAGGTAATTGGGAATGATTGTATGGCATACACTTTAACAGGGTGGAATTATTTTTGTTCATCTTTTAATGTTTAAAAGCAAAAGCTAGTGGGGTATATTTTGCAGGCTTCAGGATATATTGTTAAGGTGTTGTATGAATATGTTGATCTTGCTCTCCAGAGCTGCTGTTTTCTGGCAGGGTAACATATACCAGATTCTAGACTACCTTCTGCTTTCGCTACAGCTGCAATATCAAGGGTGTATAGGTGTGTGTGTGCTTAAGTTACTGCTTGGTTTGTTCTCATTTTGACTCTTAAATGCAGGGACTTCAAGGAATCAATTTCTTTTCTTCTGTGAGCTTGTGTTGAGGAAGAGACGGAAAACTAGGGTTTATTTCTTGTCTTGTTCTTTCCTACTGTAACTATGTCCATTCCCAGTTCAGGAGGTTCCTCCAGTTCATTGATGGTAACTTCTTGATGCAAGTGGTGGATGAGCCCACTAGGAGGGGAGCGCTGCTGGACCTGATACTCACTAACAAGGAGGGTCTGGTTGAAAAAGTAGAGGTTGAGGGCAACCTTGGCTGCAGCGAGCATGAGATAGTAGAATTCAGGATCTTGTGTAGTAGGAACAGAATAACTTGTAGGATCACAACCCTGGACTTCAGTAGGGCCAACTTTGATCTTTTCAAGAAATTGGTAGGGGAAATCTCATGGGACAGGGTACTAGAAGATAAAGGG
>VWZX01006270.1:74150-103487 GCA_013399015.1 Galbula dea
TGGGGGTCCTGGTGGATGGAAGGATGACCATGAGCCAGCAGTGTGCTGTTGTGGCCAGGAGGGCCAAGGGGATTGTGGGGTGTATTAGAAGGGGTGTGGTTAGTAGGTCAAGAGAGGTTCTTCTTCCACTTTACTGCACCCTGGTGGGGCCACATCTGGAATCTTGTGTCCAGTTCTGGGCCCCTCAGTTGAAGAAGGATAGGGAACTGCTGGAAAGAGTCCAACGCAGAGTCACCAAGGTGATGAAGGGGCTGGAACATCTTCCTTATGAGGAAAGGCTGAGGGAGCTGTCTCTTTAGCTTGGAGAAGAGGAGGATAAGGGGTGACCTCATTTGTGCTTTTAAATATGTGAAGGGTGTGTGTCAGGAGGATGGGGTCAGGCTCTTCTCAGTGAAGCCCAGTGACAGGACAAGAGGCAATGCTTGTAAGCTGAAGCATAGGAGGTTCCCTGTGAATACACATAAGAATTTTTTCCCAGTGAGGGCGCCAGAGCACTGGAACAGACTGCCCAGAGAGGTTGTGGAGTCTCCTTCTATGGAGATATTCCAAACCCGTGTGGACATGCTTCTGTGTGACCTGGTCTAGGGAATCCTGCTGTGGCAGGGGTTTGGACTAGATGATCTTTTGTGGTCCCTTCCAACTCCTAATATTCTGTGATTTAAAAGGTGGGGGGGGGGGAGAAGTAGTATTTCTGGAAATGGAGAATAATCTGTGTGGAGATACTACCTAGCTTTCTGGTGTGGTACTGGCTAATTTCAGTGCAACTTTGGACGGACTTTGACGAGGTTGTGTAACTTGCAGGGTCTTGCCTGCAGGACTGTATTCACATTGCTCTTGTTGAGCTTTCATTTGTGAAGTATTGTGGTCTGTGAGTTTCTTTAGTACTTCTGTAATATAAGTCAATTTATTAATTTCTATATGTGCAAGTTTGCTTGAGTCTATCAACAATATCAATCTCTGTTTATAGTATCCCAAACTGTCTTCTAATAGGTTTTTTTGCTGCAAGTAGTAAGTATAAAGTACTTGTTAGTACAGAAGTATAAGCTTTCCTCACAGCTGCTTCCAAATTATGTTGAATGGTAATGCAAATGAACAGGTTTTTTTCAGTACAACACAGTCTAATCAATTCCTATCAAGGCTATTTGTGGAGTTAGTGTTTAGTCTATGGGTTTTTCTTCTGTTTCTTCACACAGGATTTTATTCCTTTCTGGTGGTCATGTGTTATTCTGGTCATTTAATAGGAAGCTTTCAAAATTTATCTTTAAGTTTGCTGAGGTATTTACCTCTCTTCTTTGGTTGTTTGGGTTTTTTTTAATACTGACATAAAGCTATCGATAGACCAGGCCAGATTCAGGTTATTGATTTCTGGACAAGAGCTGAAATAAAAATTTGGGTTGTGCAGCTGTATAGTACAAAAACTGATCTGAAAAAGACCTGTTGTCATTATTTTTAATGATAGAAAATAATCAGCTGAACAAGTGAGCCGAGTGCCATTCTTTTCCATTCCCATTTTTTCTGCATATGAATGTGTTCAAATAGAGCAGTCCCAACAAGAAAGGCATGCACAGTAAACAAGCATAGCTAGAGGGTTTTGGTCATCCACTAAAAACACTAAAGCAGCAGGAGTCATTACTGAAGGCTCCCATTTGGTGTTTGGTATGTACTTGCATTGTGAATTCAATTTGTCCATGTCCTGAGGCTGTGCTTAGGTGTCTGGCAATATTCTGCAAGTGTGCCAAGGAGCTTTTTAACTTGATTAATGAAAAAACACGCCAGGCAGTTACTAAAAATGTAATGCACAGACTGCACTTATATGCAGGCTTGGTGCCCAAAATAACCTGCTGCAGTCGAGTCTCTGTCTAAAATGTAATATGAAGGTTCCTATTGCTGTGCTTCACTAAAAGGAGGTGTTGTGTTTCCTCTTGGGAGTCTTGGCACCCTGAACCAAATTTGTACTGCTAATAACCTAGCAGTTAAAACCCTACTTGGAAGTAAAACTCGAACTGTACTTTGCGGTTGAAAAACCAAACATTTCCAGTGTAAATCCACCAGTTATTTCCTTTAGAACAGGCAAGTGGTTATTTTTCATAGATGTGTACTTTCCAAGCAATACTTGTGATTGCTTTAAGAGTTCAGGTTGCTGTGTGGTGAAGTGTCTGCATATTGTCTTATGATCATAGAAATTCAGATCTGAAAGGGATCTTGCTGACCTAAGGCATGACAAACCATACCTGTGCTGCTTCTCATACCTGATTAGCTGATTTTCATGTCCTCTACTGGTGGAGATTTCAGAGTCCCTGGATGGTCTCTCCAATGTTTTTAAAATAGAAACTACAGTGTTTGGGGTTTTTTTTCTCCTAAGTGTCCTGCTTTAACATAAGGATATGCAAAACTTTCTTTTCTAGCGTTATGCATGTTTTCTCTTCAGCATCCCTTTAAAGGCTTCCTATATAGATCCTGTATTTTAGACCTCATATCTGTCTTGCAGTTCTATTCTGGACTTTCTACCTGTTCCCATGTAGAATACACTACTGAGTTGAGACTTTGTGCCACTCTACCAGCAGGGACATCTGTTCCAAACAAAACTATTGATGGCTGTCTTTATAATATTAGGCTGTTACAGAAGGGACAAATGCAGTTGATTTAATGTTCAGCTTGCTTGGGTTATCTGCAATACTCTTGTGTGGTTTGGGGAGTTGGGGTCCCTCATTCAGAGCTTCTGATTTGCTAGTTTCTTTCTGTGCTTGAGTGGCTCATAACTTCTGTCTGAGAGTACTAGTTCTGCTTGTCCTCAGGTTTCTTTTGCAAGCTTTGTACCATAGAAACTACAGAGCTGGCCTTAAAGCTCCACTCAAAGCTAGTTTTTCTTCTGCAAATTGAAGGATTGATAGCTACTTCTCAAGTACCTGTTGCAACCAGTTCTGTACCTTTGTACTGCTCTTGACAAGGACTGAAATAGTGCCTCCTTAATGTGCTGAAAACTTAATGGGAAAGGATGTTAAGTTCAGATACACAATTTACTCAGTGTCTTGAGGTAGTACCTTAGGAAGAAATTAAACACATTTAATAGGGGCCTTTTTTATAGGTTTACTTTTTTTTTTTCCTCCCCCTTCCTTTAGATGCTTACAACTAATCTTTTTTTTTTTTCTCCCCAACACCTATTCCCAAAAGTGGAGCATCAGATAATTAATCAAAAACTATTTAGCTTCTTACTCTTGAGGACAACAAATGGAAATGTTTGGGGTGCGGTTGTTTCTTAATGCTCTTAAACATAGAACAGTGTTTTGTTTTGTTTTCAGAAGTATCTGCATCTTTCACCAGTGTCCTTTTTCTTTATTCAGTAAGCTGGTTATTTTTTTTCTTAAAGATCCTTTCAATAAAGTTTCAGATCTTCCATTTCTAATCAGTATGGAACTACAAGCTGCTTACCAGTTTTCTAACCTTTAACTTTTAGTTAATATAGCTGGAATTTTCAAAATAATAGGGCATGAAGCATGTCAGAGGGTAGGCATATATCTAGAACTTCCATATTTCTTTATTTTTCTGCAAAGTGTGTTTAGAACTGTTCAACCTAGAACAAAATGAAGGGCTGTCTTGCTGTTCAGTTCTGCTTCTGGATGTCATATGCTGGGTGCTTCAGGAGAATACTGTGTAATTTTGACTGGCAAGAAGTAGAATGGTTCTCTGCAAGATCAGGTAGGAAAAGGGAGCAGGCCTGTTTCTATATAGGTTAGTTCTAAGTGTACAGAGCACTTACAATTAATGTATATATTCTGATGAGGTGCTTGTACGACTTCAAAACCAAAATGCAGTTTGCTGACTGTCATTTGACTACACATCTGTGCATGATGAAATAAATTTCCAACTTGCATCTAATCAGCTGCATGTTTACATTGGTAAAGTCATCAGCATTTGGTAGAAGAAGACTTGGAACTGTGGTTGAGTGAGAAACAAATCCATAGTTTTCCCACCAGAAGGGACCTAATGAAAGGGTTTTCTGAAAAAATCAGTGTTAGAGAAATACTTAGCCAACTTTGACTGCTATTGCAATGTGTAACAGTTTCGTGTGAGAGAAAGGGGAAATGGTTTTTCAAGTGTCTGGGAGTAATTACTACAGATTGTCCTGTAGTTCATGGTATTTGACTTGTTTCTGCAGCAAACAGTTATGGTGATTAGCCAAGTTGTGCTCCCTGTGTGTGATGCCACTTAGCTGGGAATAGCTTTCTGCAAATATAATTAAAAGAAACACCTATAGTGTATAGTAATAGTTGCTAGTCCAAGGCAAGTCAGTCTTGGTCAGCATCAGAAAACTAGTAGAAAAGCAGTGAAGGAGTGAGTGAGTCGAGAAGAATCTTTGGGTTTGTCTTATAAATACTGATATAAGGGTTTGGACTTCTGTCTTTGCAGTTCAAAAACATGCAAAGCAGACTCCGACATAGTCCATATGTTTTCCTTGAACATATCATCATTATTTCACTTTATGACAAATTAAAACTGATGTAGGATTAATCTGGTTTTGCCAGCTGATAAATACTGTTTCCTTTCATGCTACTACATCTGACACAAGAAATCAAATCAGCATCTTGTGAAACTGACAAAGGAAATGTTAATAATTACCTGGAAGATCCCCAGGTGTGATCCTGTCTTTTTGCTGACTGAAAGCTGCATAGAAGCATGAATCCATACCATATTATCATCCTGAAGTATGAATCAATAAAATGTTGCAATTGGGGTGTTTTAAAACTGGTCAGAATGCTTTTTACTCTATGGCCATATTTGCTAGGAGGAGATCCACTATTACACAGTAGGGCTGAGAATATGCCAGATCAAAAGAGACTAGTTTGGTCTAGGATCTGTTGTGCTTGAACTTACAATGAAACTGGATAAATACCAAATGTACTATAAGAGGCCGGAGACAGCATTTGTTCATGTCACTAATCTCAAACAGGCCATAAGTATATTTTCTGACTTACATTAATGTAAAAATTGCACAACAAGTTACTGTGGGCTGTAAGTGAAATCGAGGATAGGATTTTGGTGAGGAACATTCCAAATGTTTTGGTTAGTAGCCTTACTTTAGAGATTAGTGTTCTTGTTCATCCTGGCATGTTGCAAGCTAATGGTTTTTACTTTACAACTGTAAACCTTTAGAGTTGCTGAAGGAGAGCCAGTGGAAGAAGTAGTTCAAGAAATGACGTTAGATGAGTGGAAAAATCTTCAGCAACAGAATCGACCAAAGCCTGAATTCAACATCCGGAAACCAGAATCCACTGTTCCTTCCAAAGCAGTGGTGATTCACAAGTCAAAATATAGCGATGATGTAAGCATTGTCTCAGGAATTCTGTAAACTCTGCTTTATGCCAAGGGTTAGGAAACTCTTTATTCCTTTTCTACTGGTTTTAGTATAATCTGAACATACTAATAATCTGTACCTAAGCTTTTTCTACTGTTATGACATCTGTGCCCCTAAACTTGCTTTAAACTTAGTCTGTTCATTTTCATCTTTCAGATCCACACTTGTATTTTGTATGCAAATGCATAATACATCAAGTTATTCTACCTTATGGCTCATTCTTAGCAATGTAATAACTGTCCTTGCTGCTACCACCTCCGTAGATCTCTGGTAATGCTGCTAGAGAAACCTGGTTTACTAAACACTTCTTAACTTTTAATCCTGTTTAACTTACTTGCTAGTGTATACTTGCATGTATAAACTCCGGTTTTGGCATCTGCCTGACTGGATGCTAAGTGTTCTATTTCTCTTCTGTGCTAGATCTCAGCTTCCATTGTGCACTTGGAATATATGATTTTTTTTTTTCCCCCAGTTTTTAGGGTCCTGCTTCTTAGAAGTAACTCTGGAGAGCTTGTTCTCTAGTGATGTGGTTGTCCCTCTCCCTCCCTGTTCCCTATCTTTTATTCCATGATATTCCTAGGATTGACATTTCAAGGGGAGCTCCAGTTTATTGGTATGACTGGGGAAGGAGGGAAGGCTTCCTTTACAGATTGTTGCTTACTTAGATTTCAGATTTTGGTAGTCACAGAAATATATGCCTATTCTTATTTAGCATGATGGTATTTTGATCTTTAAAGTTGGCATGCACATATGAATACACATTATCCTTTGTCTAGCTATAATGTTAACATCAAAACTAGCAGCTTTTTAAGCCTTACTCACTGTAAGCACTTCTAGGGACAGATACTAATACTGAAGTGCTCTGCACCCTTTCTAGCATGGCTTTTGGTGGTCACAGTTGCCATTATCCCCCCCTCCTTCTCTGAGGGACATGGTGTAGAGATGAAGAGACCTACCTTTCACGAGCTCTGAAGAGAGTATGGAAGTGTGTGAAGAGTGCATGTAAACATCTGTTCTTTTTGCCTGTAAAGTTTCTTGGCTGGCAGTATCAAGGGACCTTGTCAAAATGAACATAACACAGGAGGTACAGGAACTGTCTACCATGAAAAGCCAAATCCCTGTATTAGGTAGTGAATAAATTAGGTGATTCATCACTGTATGTGTTGAGTTTACATAGAGGTTGTTACTACACTGCACATTAAAATTATGAGGGGAGATAGTCCACCAGCTACTAGGAATACAGAGTTAGAACCAACAGTGATCTCACAGAAAAATAGATCAATAGATCTGTTAGTAGCCAAATACTGGGCTTGACTATGGCCTTTTAACCATTACTTGAAGATAATTGTAGAAGTAGCTGGCTTAAGCCTGATTCTCTAGTCCCTTAGGAAACCCCGTAGATGGTATTTCTGAAAAAAACTCTTCAATACGGAGCAGGCACAGAAGATTTTGCTACCAGGACTTTCTAGGCCAACAAAGAACTATCTCAGGCACCTGGGAAGCTGCAGTTGCCTTGTCTCTGTTAAAACCCTGTACAAGTTAAGACCTTTCTTCTATTCTGGTTGTCATCTTGATTTATCTGCTGCTTAGTCTGTAACACAAGTTAGTGTATCTATGTGTATCAGTGCAGGGAGAAGGTTGTACATGGAGACAATAGGCTTAAACCAGATCTTTTTTTTAGTTGCAAAAAGAAGACTTTGAAGATGATTCTCATGTCTTTCGAAGACCAGTGAATGACATAACATCTCAGCTGGATATTAATTTTGGAAGTCTTCCTCGCCCTGGACTTGGATCAAGAGGAGGACGAGGTGGTCGTGGTCGTGGCAGACGAGCTGAGGAGACAGGACCTCAAACAGAAGTAACAATAAGGGTTTTTATGGGTTTTGTTGTTATTTGCTTGGGGACTTATTTTTGGCTGTTGGTATATGTGTGTGTCCTCTGCTCCCTTTTGTGTGGGATTACCGATTTCTGTAGTGGCATGCTGGTTTCTAATTTCTGCATTGTAATATTTGAGTTTCTGATCCATATCATGTTGCTTAAAATTAAACACTGGCTCAGGCTGAGAACTCTTAACACATAAATTTTAAAAGATCTTATTACTAGTTGCTGTAGTAGTAACTAGAACAAAGGATGCAATGAAGACTTTATGCAGTGAATTTTTACATAAATTGAGAAGTAATTAAAATGACTAAGGGATTGTGTCCCTTAAAAATTTCAAAATAGTACTGGAATAGTGCTTTGATTATTGAAAGTGACGTCAGTGAATCTGGGATCCTACAGATTAAGACAATCTTACAGCATCCCACAGAATGATACAAGTGTTCAGTTAATCATTGAAAAAACTTCCTCTGAGCTTTTTCTTAAGGAAAAAAAAAAAAGGCATTTGGACACTGAAAATTGACATCTTTATTCTTCATACTAATTGAAGATTTCAGCTGATCTCTGTTCTAGTATGAGTAGAATATTTGAAGGTTGGGAAATGACAGAATGGTATGGAAGTGATCTTTTTAAGCTTTGCTCACTGCAGGTCATTAAGCATGTTTCATCTGAATGAAAAAGGCTCTTTATAATAAAAGAACAGAGTTCAGAACTACAACCCAATATGTGCTGTAGCCTTAGAATGTGAGAATACAATGATGCTTCTAAAAGCAGGTAGTATTTTGTATGAGATTGCTTTACTACTTTTCTTTATTTCAGTGCTGCAGAACCTGTGATCTTCTAGTCCTACTCAGGCACTAGATCAGCATTATAAATACTTTCACACTCAAGAAATTATAGTAGTTATAACTTGTGAGATAAATGCTTAGCATTTCTGTGATAGTGATGGATAACAAAGCATTTAACTTGAAGAATGAGCTCTTTTCAGGGTAAGATACATATACATAGCTGTCACATACTTTTGAAATACTTTCATTTTTATAAAGCTTCTTTCTTCATAGGTGCGGCTTGTTGCTCCAAATCCTGATGATCCTGAGGATTTTCCTGCTTTAGCTTGAAGAACCATCATTAATTATGGTATCTCAAAGATGCTTTGGTGTAGCTGTGAATAGACCATTTTTATGCTGGTGTGGATAGTGAAAGTCTGTTTCTACTGGAAAAGCTTTTTGGGTGTTTGGCGTGGAATGACTGCAGCACTCTGCTAAGGGAGTTTTGTTCTGGAGATAACCAGTGGACTGGCATCCGGTCGCAGGTTCCAGTGTCAGCCTCCATTTTTTAAAACACTGAAGGCTAACAATACTTCACTGCAAGGCTTCAAAAAACTTGTATATAAAGATTCTATTAGGTTCTCCATGACATCATGATGAAATGTAAACTGTACAACATCTCTGCAGTTTCGACCCTATTTCGCTGTACATTTGAAAGCTACTTTACCTCTTCCTTTGAGTGAAGTGTGTATTTCACACAGACACAAGTTGGTGGTGGTCAGCATTTGGCAAATAAAGGAAAGTGCTTATTGATTCGGGCTTGAGGTATTATTTTCCAAAGTCAGAGTAGCAGATTGAAGATTTTGCTGTTTGGATGTAGTCTGGAAGAGGGGGGGGTGGAAAAGGCAACTAAACAGCAGACCTTACTCATCCAAAAGGGTGAACACCTCTCTAAACAGAAGGGATCTTTATTTTAAAGCAGCACAGATGCATTTAACTTACAGCTAACCATAAGTCTTGCTTCAGTAACAAGATATAATCTGCAACTACTTCGAAGATGTTGAAGGTGAAATGAAGTAAGAATTTTGAGTTACAGACCAAACTGAACTGTTAAAGAAGCTTTTAACTTTGTCAGGAGCAACTACAAACTAAAGTGTTTCCAAGATGTTTGTGTGACATTGGGGATGAGGTGGCATGTCCTTTCCTTGTAACTTTGACATACTTCACTTAAGCCAGATACCCTAACTTGTTTCCTGTGAAAGGAGATACTTGAAGCCATTCTCAGGGATCTGACAGACAAGGAAATAGTGCCAGAAGTGACAAGGGAAAGAAATGAGAACAATCAGACTGGACATTTTGGAAGTAGCTGTCAGCCTCAAAGGAATCTTCAAATGCCTGCTAAACTTGAACTCACTCTTTCAGTATACTGGGAAAACAATGAGTATAAAACTTTATTTTTCTCCTCTCCTTTGTCTCACTTTGATTTGTAGCACTTTCAAGCAGTCTTCTTTGAGAGAAAATAGTGGATGAGACTTGAAGAAAAAAACAAACAAACAAACAATTTTGCTTTGTACTGAGTTCAAAGAGTATTCAGGAACTTAAAGTGACTCTTGTCCCAGCAATAAGGCTTTACAAAAGTAGGATATAATCATCCATGAGAGACTACTGACTTTTTTTCTATATGCTCCAAACAGATGGTCTGCAAAGTAGTGCTGCCCAAACAACTTTTCTTACAGTGTTAAATAACTTACATGACAACTCTCTAACATAAGATTTCGGATTCCACAAGGAGCTTACTGTAGTGACATAGATACTCTACCAACCTGCAGTAGAAAAAATGTGCAAAAGATGGTGTTAGAGAAACTCAAGCTACTGCTTTTTGAGTAACTGAACTGAATGAAAAAACATAAAATGATTCTTTCACCTTGTAGGAACAATAGTTGTTTGGGTGTTTCTGCCAGAAAAGGCAGGTTTATGATTGTGGAACAGAAGTGATTTTGTCTGTGGGAGTCTTAAAATTTTTTCTAGTCCCCTTAACCTGTCAGACAGGGAAGAATGTGTATGAGGTTTTTATATTTTTACTTGCAGGAATTATTGTGTGTAAGTGTGGAGAGCTTCTTCCCAAGGTTCACCTCCATTTTCCATCGAGTTTGGAAGGTGTAGCCTCTTCTTTTACTAACACTTCTTTTTGCTAGGGAAAGCAGTGAAGCTCTTGAAAACCCTTTTTCTAATAAAAAGTTGAACTGTGGTATGCTGCTGGGCTGAATCTGATGTAATGCCAGTGGTTCAGTTCTAATTTTTCTCTAGGAAGGTTGAAAGTTGTTTTATTTTTCAGTCTGGTTCCTGTTGCAGCAGTTACTTTTTACTCTAATCTGTTTTTCAAAACAGAATGGCAAGTAGGTTCTTTGGGGAGTGCTTTAAAGGACTTGGCAGAGTGTATAATCAGCATTTGGTCAGCAGATTGTTTAATAGCTCCTGATTTAAAAAAAAAACAAAAAGTGGGTTGGTTCTAAGATGGGTTTAAAAAAGCAAAAACCACAACAAAACAAATAAACCCCCAAACAAACAAACCCCCAAACCGCAATAAAAAAACACAACCCAAACCTTTGTGAGAATGAGGTTTAGTGTAATTGGTTACTGCTTATTAAACCCAAAGTGTCTTAGAGCAGCCAGGTGTGACAATTCTTTTTATTCTGTGAGACTTAAATACAGCTTAAGAATTTATCTACTTGGTAATATCTTAAGTATAGAGAAGAAATAATTACGTGGTGACAGGGATCCAATTTCTTTGCCTAACTGTGAAAAGAGAACTTAATAAATCTCAGTCTTCTGTAACATACAAGGTATAAAAATAACTGTATCTGTTAAGCACATCTGCTAATAACAGTTAACTCCTAGTTTTTTGCTCCTTCATATATAGGGAATAGTAGCAGATGTAAATGTATACACAAACACTAGTAAAACAGGGCATGGATCTTTGAGAGAGATTAAATTGTGCTGCAGATCCCAGTCACGTTACCCTTTAATGCACTACTACAACATACTCTGTGGGGATTACTGACTGTAGTGAGTGGCCTAGGAAAAACTATTGCATTTCAGCTTTGAGTTTAAAATTAATGTAAATCACAGTATTGCAAAGAAAGAAATTCAGCTCTTTCCATAACTGTTATTTTTATATCACAGAATATTAGGAGTTGGAAGGGACCACAAAAGATCATCTAGTCCAAACCCCCTGCTACAGCAGGATTCCCTAGACCAGGTCACACAGAAGCACGTCCAGATGGGTTTTGAATACCTCCTCAGAAGGAGACTCCACAACCTCTCTGGGCAGTCTGTTCCAGTGCTCTGTCACCCTCACTGGGAAAAAATTTCTCCGTGTATTCACATGGAATCTCCTATGCTTCAGCTTACAGCCATTGCCTTTTGTCCTGCCACTGGGCTTCACTGAGAAGAGCCTGACCGCATCCTCCCAACACACACCCTTCACATATTTAAAAGCATAGATGAGGTCACCCACAGAATCATTACGGTTGGAAAGGACCCTCAAGATCATCTAGTGCAACCGATAGCCCTACATTACTCTTATCCTTAAATCATTCCCTGAAAACCACATCTATCCTCTTCTTAAAAACCTCCAGGGATGGTGACTCTACCCCCTCCCTGGGCAGCCTATTCCAGTATCTCACCACTCTTTCAGTAAAGAAATTCTTCCTAATATCTAATCTAAACCTACCCTGGCACAACTTAAGCCCATTNAGCTCAGTCCCCAATCTATACTCATACATGGGGTTGGTCTTTCCCAGGTGCAAAACTAGACACTTGGCCTTGTTGAATTTCATTCAATTTCTCCCTGCCCAACTCTCCAGCCTGTTGTAAGTCTCACTGAATGGCAGCACAACCCTCCAGTGTGTCAGCCACTCCACCCAATTTAGTGTCATCAGCTTACTTGCTGACAGTGCACTGTGTTTCCTCATCCAGGTCATTAATGAATAGATTGAAAAGTAATGGTCCCCGTACCAACCCCTGAGGGACTCCACTAGACACAGGCCTCGAACTAGACTCCATCCCACTGACACAACTCTCTGACTTCTGTCCTTCAACGAGGTCACAATCCACCTCACTACCCTATTATCCAGACCATACTTCCTCAGTTTAGATGCAAGGATGCTGTGGGATACAGTGTCAAATGCTTTACTGAAATCAAGATAAACCACATCCACTGCTCTACCCTCATCTATCTACCCGCTTATGTTCTCATCAAAGGCTATCAGGTTGGTCAAAGATGACTTCCCCTTGGTAAACCCATGCTCACTTCTCCTAATGACCCCCTTATCCTTTGATACGCTTAGAGACAGAGTAGAGGATAAAGTGTTCCATCACGTTTCCAGGGATGGAGGTAAGGCTGACCATTCTATATCACCTGTGTCCTCCTTCACCCTCCCTGTGAAAAATTTCCTTATGTCTGGTCTGAATTTCCCCTCCTTTAGTTTAAAACCATTACCCCTTGTCCTATCACAATAAGCCTTGCTAAAAGGACTGTTCCTATCTTTCTGTAGGCTTAAGTACTGAGAAGCCACAACATGCTGTCCCCAGAGCCTTCTCTTGTCCAGACTGAACAACCCCAACTCTCTCTGCCTTTCCTCATAGGAGAGTTGTTACAACCCTCTTATCATTTTTGTGGGCTTCGGTAGACCTGCTGCAACAGATTCATGTTCTTCTTGTGCTGAGGATTCCAGTCCAGGTGAGGTCTTATGAGAGCAGAGGGGCAGAATCCCCTCCCTTGACCTCCAGGTGAGGCTTTCTTGATGCAGCTCAGGATTTGGTTAGCATTTTTGGCTGCAAGCACATTGTTGGCTCATGTCAAGCTTTTTGTCCACCAGTACTCCTAGGTCCTTCTCTGCAGGGCTGCTCTCAGTCACATGATCTCCCAATCTGTACTGATACTGAGTGCCCCAACCCAGGTGCAGGACCTTGCACTTCGCCTTGTTAAACTACATCAGGTTGTCACCGGTCCACTTCTAAAGCTTGTCCAGGTCCCTCTGGATGGCATCCTGTCCCTCTCAATTTGGTGTCATCTGCAAACTTGCTGATGATGTACTCAATTCCCTTATGTCAGTGATGAAGATTAAACAGTGGTGTTTCCAGTATGGATGCCTAAGGGACAGCACTTGTTACTGAGCTCTATCTGGACATTAAGCTGTTGACCACTACCCTCTGGATGCACCCATCCAACCAATTTATTATCCACTGAACTGTCTACCCATCAAATCTGACTCTCCAATTTAGAGAGAAGGATGTTGTGGGAAACTGTCAAAGGCCTTGCACAAGTCCAGATGGATCACACACAGAATCACAAAGTCTGGAAGAGACCTCTAAGATCTTTAAGTCCAACCATACCTATCACCATGCCACTAAACCATGTCCCTAAGTACCATATCTAAATGTTTCTTAAACACCTCCAGGGATGGTGACTCCACCACCTCCATGGGCAACCTATTCCAAGACTTCACAACCCTTCCAGTAAAGAAATTTCTCCTTGTATCCAATCTAAACCCCCCATGCTTGAACTTGAAGCCATAATGATGACAGCTGTAGCTCTTCCCTTGTCTACTGATGTCATTCTGTCATAGAAGACCAGTAGGTTGGTTAGGCAGGACTTGTTCTTGGTAAAGCCATGCTGGCTATCTCAAGCCATGTCCCTGTCATCCATGTGCCTTAGTATATATTCTAGGAGGATCTGTTCCATGATCTTCCCAATCACAGAGGTGAGGCTGACAGGTTGGTAGTTCCCAGGGTCCTCCTTGCAACCCTTTTTAAAAATTGAGTGCAACATTTCCCTTTTTCAGTCACCAGGGACTTCACCAGACTGCTAGGACTTTTCAAATGAGAGTGGTTGGCAACTACATCAGCCAATTCCCTCAGGTCTCTGGGATGCATCTCATCAGGTCTTATAGTTACACATACACTTATGTCATCATTTTGCAAAATGTTTTGTCAGAGAGAAGCTTTGCCAGTTTACCTACTGAACAACTGTCTTGTTATGTTGATTAACTCCTTGGTAAGTAGTAAAAAGTGTGCTTTATAGAAAAATAGGGCACTATAAATTTTTTTCCTTAATTAGCTGTACAATGATAGACTATTTAAAATCTGTAGCACACTCATACTACGTAAAACACAATTTAACTATGTAAAACAATTTAAAACACATTTTGATGTACAGATGTCATCGTTGTGCTTCATAGCACACAGTCCAGTGATAAGCACATCAAAGTCCAGTGTAATACAAAATAAGTTTATGAAATGACTTCTGTATCCTGGTCTAGGGAATCCTGCTGCTGCGATAGGGGGGTTGGACTAGATGATCTTTCAAGG
Source organism: Galbula dea (assembly GCA_013399015.1). Lineage (NCBI taxonomy): Eukaryota > Metazoa > Chordata > Aves > Piciformes > Galbulidae > Galbula > Galbula dea. The sequence goes on from VWZX01006270.1 coordinate 88,521, forward strand.
TCCCTTCCAACTCCTAACATTCTGTGATTCTGTGTGATTAAGATTTTTCTTCTATAATGTTCAGGCTATTTTTCTTCTCTTCAGAGCTGTGACAGGCACATGTGCACATACACAAACATCCATATATATATATACACTAATACATGCAGTGTTGAAAGTAATGTTAACACTGATTTATTAGCATGGGATCGGCGACTGAATGTGTGAGAACAGTAATCTTTGCAGAAAAGGTACATTTTGGTCACTTAGTAACAGGCATGGAACTGGAGCGTTTTCAGTAACATGCTGGTCAAATGCAGAACAGTTTGTGCTGGGAAAGGGAAAAAACCTTCAGTCTTTGGAAGAAGAAAGAAGTAACTGTTACACTTTGGTTCTGTTGCTTAGAGTTTAATGTGAAATGCATTTACTCTTCAGCTGGCTTTTATTTATCTGCAAGCAAATGCCATTTTGAAGATATGATGCAGCAAGTGTTGCAGATAGCTGTGTCTTCAGAGTAGTTTTAGATACCGCATCACATTTAATGGCAGCATTATGTTTGAGACACACTAGCACTTAATGAATTCAAGTTTTTACTCTCCTTGTTCAGGTAGCCAGCGTTGAGTATCTATATTCTGTGTTCTGTTGTCTCTGCAATGTTTTACAACTAGTTAACAGGGCTCAGTAAGGTGTTGTTTGCTTTTAGCAATGGTAATTCCTCTGTCTAGATTTGTACAGTAGTTACTACTTGAATGAAAGATACTGAGTTTTGCAAAATGTAATTTAAATAGCAGGACAGCTTTGTAAGAACAGCAGCAACTAGGTACAGATTCATTCTTTTCTAGGATGAGAAAAGGTAAGTTGGCATACTGTAATCCAGGAGTTATGTGCTTCCTACTGGTTTGGTTATAGTTGTGTTATTTATGGATTGAATGCAGCTTTCAGAGGTTTTAGTGGCTCTAGCAGAGACGTGAGACCTTGGAAGGGAAGGAACCCTAACCAACCAACATTAAATAATAGTTCACTTAAAAATAAGAAATAACATTTGTGTGGAAGAGAGAGACAAAAAGCGTCTAGAAGCATGACACCAGGATAGTTGTCAGCCTTTTCTAAGTACTAAGTAGTGATTCAGTCCTAGGAGTATGATTTTTTGGGAAGAACAGTGAAAGATGAATCTGGTAATGGTAGAACTCAAACTTGGGAAGAAACATAAGTGGGTGTAGAGAGGAAACTGTTTGAAGTGTTGTAATGAAGAGGCTGAGCCCTTCCACTGGTTAGAAAACCAAGACATTGCCCTGCCATCATAAAAGAGTAGCATAAAACAGTGACAGAGGTAGGAACAAGCTCAAAAATTGTGCATTTGCACAGTGTCTGTCTTCCTGCTAGTAACAATAATCACATGGATTTTCTTGCATTAGTAATAGCTGCTGCCAGCAGTAATCTCCTCTCAGTTCCCTCTGTTCTGTCAGGGCACTAGGAGCTTGGCTTTTACCACTTTGTTTGTGGCATAACTGGCTTGCAGCAACAGGTGTAGTTGGGAGAGCTGGGAGTTGGAGGTGCTACTGACATAGAAGTGCTTTGTGTCTGCTGATCTGCAGCAAGGCTACTGCATGCTGGGCTAAGGGATGAAAAACAACAGGTGCTGCTTGGGCTGTCTGGTTTTGCCAGATTCTTTAGCAGCCTTGTGGACTGGGACAGAGTTTGATAGGGAGGACAGATACCCAAAGTGGAACTGTCCTTTAGGACAGACTTACTGGCTGCCCTCGCTGAGATCCTCTTGTCACAGTTGGAGCATGATTTTGGAGACATCCCATGGATGGAGGGTGTGATGTGTGATACCAAATGTGCTTACCTGAAGATGGTTGATGTCACATGCCATTTCTGATTTAGAGGGATACAAAGTATACTGAAAACACAACACAAATCAAAGTTACACTTTGCAAAGTACAGCACTTGAAATATGCAGTTCAATCACAATACCAGTCTGATTCACATTATTGGGCCCTATGATATCCTCACCATAGCCATGCAGGGTGTCCCCGGTCAATAGGAAGGAATAGCAGGTTTGGTGCCGTCTCAAGCCTGTTGCTCTCTTCAAAATTCTTTTGGCAGGTGTCTGGGGCTTACGCTCTCCCCACGCTGGTCTGGCCAGCTCAGAGAGACATTCACTCTGAAGAAATATTTGCAACATCAGTTGACTCATTCAACTATCAATAGCTGTTTATCTAAAATAAAGGCCATCCTCCAGTCCCCTCTGTGTTGAGACAAAGTCAGCAACAACTGTGGTTCATCACATTCTGCATCCTTCCTTGGTCACCCATCACACCACCGTTGCCCATATCCTCTCAGGCTTATTCCATTTTAGGGGCTTATTGGTAATCACACCCTTGTGAAACCATCCCCCAAAACACGAATGCTAGAAAAAGCAAACATCTCTTCAACAAACTCTTAGTGAGTTAGGCTTAAAGAATGCAGTTTAACACCAGCCTTGATTCTTTCAAAACAACACATTTTGCTACAGCATATTTTTATCTACTCCTACATAAGCTATGTAGAAATTGTAATGCAAATGAGGCTAAATAGAGCCAAATCAAAGTTACTCATAAATACTGAAAACAGGTTATTCTTCTGGTGCGGTATACTTGTGAGTGGAATTGACCTGGGCCACTGTTCACTTGTTCTCTGTAGGATTTTTTTTGTCCTCTGCCCTCCCCTGCCCAGTACCAGTACTCCTTAAATTGCTGATAGGATAGGGCTTACCTGTTTTCCTCTGGACATCACATGCATAACCCAGCGTTTTCCCAGGTAAAATCCATCATTCACTCTTTAGCACACAACTAGTCAGGAAAAAGTTCTTTAAACACTTAAGTTTAGAAAGGATCACCTTTCAACAGATGGAACACCAGGTTTCCAACCATAAATACTATTTTTTGAGCAAGTAAAAGTTTCCTTGCTTGTTGAACCATGCACCTGCCTCCAAAGGTGTACCTAAATTAACTCTAGCATGTTGGAATATTAGACGCTGCAGATGCTTTTGAGAAAGCACGCAGGATCACCCTTGAGGAGAAAAGACAACGCAGAAAGAATCGTGCCTTGCAGAATACACCATCTAAGGAGTCCTTCTGCTGTGCCTTTTGCAACCGCGCATGCCTATCTTGTATTGGCCTTTTTAGCCATCAACGTGCTTGCAACAAACGTGGGTAGAGCCCTTCCCAAATCTTTGTTTGCGAAGCCTAGCCATGATGATGATGACTATTTTTTGAGCAAATAAAAGTTTCCTTGCTTGTAGTGTGCAAGTTCTGCATTTTCTAATGTAGGTAAGGTAAGTATAAAAGTAGTTGAGTTGGTCAGTATTTTTTGTTGTTGGTTGGATTTTTGTTTATTTTCTTAAAAGGACTAAACTACACCACATTCAACTCTTTTGCAAAAAGAAGTGTGCCTCTGTTTTCACTTTTGAGAAACCTTCGCTTTCATAGTATCAAACTACATAGTATTTAATGACTCCTGTTTCCAAAAATAAGTACTATATTATTATAGAGGAAGAAAATAAGTTAACTAGAACTGTTAACTGTTCTGTCTTATCTGTGATTTTTACTGATTGGTATCAGGATACCAACAGTTCAAATACAGTTACTATTGTTTTCCAAAGTGAGTCCCCTGAAATGTAGAGTCAGATGTTCTCTAGTTTTGAAATGTGAATCTTATGTTTTAAACTTAAAACCTATGCTTTAAGGGTTGTACTTTAATTAAACATTTCAGTCACTTGAGATTCCTGCATTATTTTTCAGAGAACATGAGTTAGTGTAGTACAGATACAACGGGTTTGTGCTGATTGTTTTTAGAATGCTGGAAGTAAAACTGAGAAAACAAACTTCTGATTATTATTTTTTAATTTTGCACAATTCATGTTTACAATTGTCACTATTCAGTATTTTGTATAAAATTAAATACAATATGCAGCATTTTCAAATGAGACACAAATGCATATTGAACTACTTAATATAATACGAAGCTTTATCTTAAAAATACCTTCAGCAAAATAAACTCCCATTCTGTCAATCCAAGTTAAAAAAATATGATTAGAAATATACAGTTTAAAAATAATCAGAATGAACAGTACTGATTAGTCAAGAAAATTTAGATCTTGATAGTCTGTACATGAGTTTACACAAGACAGTCTGCAAAACATTAATATAAAAACTGCAGTGCAACAAACTAGTCATCATCACATTTTTCTTTTTTTTTCCGTTTTAATGCACGAGTCTCTACAAACCACTTTGTTTGTTTGTTTGTTTGTTTGAAACCAGCAGCACTTCTTCTGTTGTCATACTGGGGCAAAAAGACAAGGTCAGGGTTAAGCTGTAATAGAAGCTAGCAGTTTCACCCAAGGTATTACAGCTTTTGAGAATGTTGCATACTTTTGAATAAGCGATCAAGGGAGACTGTGTCTGTCATGTATTTGAAAGAGAGGAAAGAATTTCTAAGGGAAAGACTCCCAACTGATGACAGCAGAAATAACTTCCTTCAGCTGCTCTGCAGTACAGTGGTGATGCAGCTGCCACCACATATTCCATTTTTGGCACATAATAGTTCTGAATTCAATGAAGATTTAAAAACAAGGACTCCCTCATCCATGCCCGCTCTTCATTCTTCTACTTAAAAGACAGCTTTGGTATGGTATAATAAAAATATAGACAAAGTACTAAAAATTCAGAACAAACTAAGTAATACAATTAGATGGGACACAATGAGGTAATGAGTTATTTTTCCATAAAAGGCTGTTTGGAGAGTTTAAATGTAAAATTCCTGTGACATTACGTGTTTCTCACCAAGATACTGGGTGGTGGATAGGGTATCCTGAAACACACTCATGCCAAACTTGCAGTTTTGGCTTAGTAGAGTTGGTATGGTGTTTGTGCACTTGTTTTACTGAAACCTATTTCTGATGAACCTAAAAGTACTAATGACTCTACTGTTTACTTTAAAAAAGGCAAATTCCAATTTGGAATTTGGAAGAGGTGTGAAATAGACTGATTAATTCTAGGTTAAAACCAAAAATGCTAAAGAGGAAGTTCAGCTGAGAGAAGGGCAAAGCCAATCACAATAAATATTACTAAATCTTTCTTGTTTTGACTCACACCCTCTCACCTTGCTACTTTTATCCTTTGTGGCCTCCAAGATGAAAATTTTCTTCAAAAATAAACAGAGATTCTTATTTGGATAATATACCTACTGTTATGGTTACCTGTACGTAGGTTTTGGGCAAGTGGCCTACTAAGAAAAAAAGAAAAAGACTAACCCAAAAACAAAACAAAGAAAAAGGAGTTTAATCTGTGTTGGGGTGAATTCAGTCCCTCTCTTTTAGCTGCTTTTCATCTAGCAGAAAATGGTGGTAAGGGTGAAGATTTAAGAGGAAAACAATATCTGGGCTTTGAGTCTCAATTGCCCTTTTTTTTTTTTTTCTGTTTTGTATTCATATTTGCAAGTTTTTACTAGCCAAACTCATGGATGCTGCTTGTAAAATTACTTATCTTCACATATTGCTTCCCCTCCAACTCATGACACTCTTCGCACAAAATATTTTCAAGACAATATGTAGTTATTCATATTGGCATTCAAAAATCACTATCCTAACAGAAATCTTAATCTAAAAGGATGTAGATTGAAATTAGTCTCTGAACCTGCTCTTTTACATTCATAAAAAGAAATTTCTGCCCCTTGTACAGGTGATCTGTATCTTTAAGAACTTCATTAATTCCATTGCTACCATTTCAGATCTTGCCATTCCTTCTGCTTTCCATTCTAAGAGTTACTAAATCAACTGTGGCATATTTAAGGCTATATGGTAACAGTCCTTATCTGTGGGATATGCACCTCTAAACTTTAGTCGGCAGGGTAAATTAAGGGTAAATTACTGCAAAGGCAGCTTTGAGATTTCATAATGTGAAAAGCAGTAGGGAAAAAACACTGCTAGTGTTTGAAGACACTTTTGTACTGGATGAAAATTTCACTGTCCCAGAGATTCCTCTAAAAATTACACTGCTTTTTAACAGAGGTAAGCTTAGTTTTTAAAGTGTTAATTAAATGTTAAAAACTATACCTGCCCCTGAGTTCCACTTCCCATCTCAGTTGCACAGCAAGCTTATTTTCCCTTTTTGGAATGCTGCATTTGTTAAGTGTCTCAAAACTCAAAATCATCAATTACATCCACATGTAATCAAGTATACCAATAAAAAACAGGAAAATTTTTTACCTTTTAGATATTGTTATCTAAAGTTTCACCTAAAAGACCTGAAGATAGCAAAAGGAACAGTAATGAAATTTCAGTATGACAGCATTGCTTTAAATGGTAAGCTCGTTTTCCTCCCCCTAAAAATCATATGAAATTTAAAGCAATTACAAGTAGTTAAAAGAGAGCATTGCAAACAACTAAAAATCTATTGCTATTAAAACCAAGGTGCTACTTGTGTCAATTCACAAGTGACACTTGTTCTGCTCCTCTACTCTGCTCTGGTAAGAACACACCTGGAGTACTGTGTTCAACTCTGGGGTTCTCAGCGTTAGGAAAGTCATGGACCTGCTTGAGTGGGTCCAGAGGAGGGCTACAAAAATGATCTGGGAGCTGGAGCACCTCCCCTGTGAGGAGAGACTGAGAGAGTTGAGGTTGTTCAGCCAAGAGAAAAGAAGAAAGAAGACTCCAGACAGATCTTACAGCAGCCTTCCAGCACCTACACGGACCTACAAGAAAGATGAGGAAGGACTCTGTCAGGGAGTGTAGTGATAGGATGAGGGGTAATGGTTTCAAACTGAAAGATAATAGATTTAGACTAGGTAATTACTGTGAGGGCTATGAGGCACTGGGACAGGTTGCCCAGAGATGCTGTGAATGTCCCCTCCCTGGAAGTGTTCAAGGCCAGATTGGATGGGGCTTTGGGTAACCTGGTCAAGTGGAAGGCATCCCTGCCCATGGCAAAGGAATCGGAACTAGATGATCTTTAAGGTCCCTTCTGACTCAAACCATTCTATGGTCCTATTCTATTAAGTTCACAGAATCACAGAATGTTAGGAGTAGGAAGGGACCTTGAAAGATCATCTAGTCCAACCCCCATGCCACAGCAGGATTCCCTACACCAGGTCACACAGAAGCATGTCCAGACAGGTTTTGAATACCTCCATAGAAGGAGACTCTACAAGTTAATTGCTTACAGTTGTTTTTTTCAAAATAAAGCAGCCTTTGAAAATAAACCACTTTTTAGTGGACAATATTTACTTTGTGTTTTCAGTACTGCAGCTTTATATAAAACTTTATACAAAATAAGAAAGAATAGTCAATTAACACGGGAGAGTACCATACTGTAAGAAAAAAGCTTTTGTGATTGATTTACGGGCTTAAGTGGAGACTTAAGCCCAGTTTGAATGGACAAAACAGATTTATGTATTTAAAAGATCCCACCATCTTTTCCTTTCTGGTTGTCAGCAGCTAAGTGATTGCCTTCACAATTTAAACACATGCATCATACATACCAGCAAGCCCTCTGCATAATAGAGAGCTTAAGTATTTACACCTGAGTCTGAATGTACACAGATCTTGTTGGGTTTTGTCTGAGGAAGTCTTAGCACATTAGGAAAGTGTCTACCAAGCATGGTGATAGTTCATTTTATTCTGTAAGTATGGAAGAGATTCTTCTGTTTCACTTTGATGAAAAACAGAACCAAAGTAATCTTCCTTGAATTGCATCAAGCCCCATCTAGTCACATCCCCTTTAATCCTGAATATCCTCTTCAACACTGGTTGCTTATTTGAAATTTACCGCAATACTGGTCTAGTCCTTGAGATGGATTGGCTGCTGAAATAAAACATATTTGCGGAAAAATGTTAAAATATGTACTTAATATGTATTTCAAGAAAACATTTCTGACAAGGTAAAATGAGCAAATGATACTTCAAAGAAAGAAACAGAAGATAAAAGTCACTGCATTTAAGAACACAGTGATACTGGTTGTAAAGAAAACATGGACTGGTCTGATCACAGACAGTATAAAGAAAGGTTCTGTTCCATACAGAAAAGCAACGGAGGATTCAAAGTACCATAATTTCATTAAGCATATTTGTTGTAAAGCATTCCTTTTTTTCTCTCCCTCTGATGTATCAGACTGTAGGATAAGTAGAAAGAGCAGTAAAGAAACATTACTATTTTTAAAGCTAGATTTAGACTACAGATAGACAAGCTCTGAAATGCTGCAGGTAGTTTTCAGTGTTTGAACACGAGTGCAGTATGCTGCTTTACGATTCCAAGCAAAGCAAAAGCATGAGATTTTTAAAGCGTATTCTTCTTTATTAGTTTTTTTGACACACCTCTCTATTAAAAGAGTAGAGGAATCTATGCAATTCAAGTAAAGGTTAAAAGAAGCAATCTATGCAATACAGTTTTCATACATTTTCCTCCATATGACCAATTATTTTTTTGTAATACCTTGACCTGCATTCCCTTAAGCACCTCTACCTACCAAAATTCCTTCACCTCTCAAGATTTCATGCCTAATCTATATACTATAGATGAAATTCATGTCTACTCCATACATAAGACTAATTCTGTTATGTGTGGTGATAAGGAAAAGACTGTTTCATTTGTGTCTTACTATGACTCAGTTGGTTTGGATCTGATGTATGTACCTGGTTAAAATACAAAGATGAACTTCTCAATAATTGGCAAATTTACAAGGAAGATGTCTTAAATGGATAAAAAATGGCATCCACAATAAAAGACTGTGGACAGTAACACTCTAGTAATGTGATTTCTTTCAGTTCAGCTACAATGTTGTTTCAACCACAAGATATAATGTGTTATGACTACCAGTACTGGTCTCTTGTAGATTGCAGCTGACGTCTAGAAGTGTTCTACAAAGGAAATGCAGTGAATGTTATGAATTGGATAGAAATTCCCTAAATTCTCTTTGCAAAGCCAGAATGGAGTTGTAGCTATAAAAGGCTGTTTTGGCTGAAAAATCATACTGGAGGCACTGTCTCCAACAGTCTGAAGGATAAAATTGCAAACGAATTACACAGCTCTGTGTATTATACTGCACTAGGATGGGTGACAAATGTAATTCAGCTACAGTAAGAATTGACTAAAATGACCTAAAGTATCAACAAATGAGATTAATATAAAAAACCTGAAAGATGTTTCCATTGGAATATATCAGACAAGAAAATGAAAGAATAAAGGTACACAATAATGTCACGAATTCAGAAAAGGCAACAGCCTTAACAAAGAGAGATGCTGGTTAGGACATGATCTCAATCTTGTAATAACTGTTCTTCCCTACCCTGCAATCCACTTGACCCGGAACGGGTCAATCAGTTGAGCACTATGAGGTACGGTGAACTGCAGAGACTCCAAGAAAGTAAACTTAAAGGAGACTAAAAAAATATGAGTGAGGTTGTGCCAAATGCTACAGGAAAAATAAAAGGACACCTACAAGATTAACACAATGTTACTGCATTCTAAGTATGTAAAACTGTACAGTCATATCAAAATACACTTTAGAGGGACCAGCACCCAATTAGCCCTCTCAGATGGCAAGGTAATTAAGCACCCCAGAATTAAGAACCCCCAGGACATAAGTATGTAAGATAAATTTGATTATTAGATCCAAGCATAAAAGCAACTCAAGTTTTTTGACCTCAAAGTTAGAAGAAACAGTATATGGAATGAAATATTTGAGTAGAAGTTTTAGAAAATCCACTAAAATATGAAGTAGTTTATGAAGTTTGTGATCAACCTGATCCCTGGTCCTTAAGAGTCATAAATCTGGAAATACACCTACAGAATTTCTTTCAAAGTAACTGAAATCTATGAACTCTTACTTCAGGGATGTTGTTTCCTCCTAAGGATAGCTATTCTTATCTCACACAACACAAAGGTCAGTTTGGAGGTATGTTTTCCAGGAATTGAAACTCTCTGTTCTATTGCTTGTTCATGCTTGTATACAGCTATGAACCATTACAAGGAGCTTAAGAGTGGGAGAGGCATGAAGAATAAAAACCTCATTAGTTCTGTTTAGACCAAAACTGACATGGTGAAAATGATCCAAAATGGAGGAAAAACCCCAACCAATCAGGAAAACTCTGAGAAATACTTCAGATTTTTAGTAAAACATGCATTTAAAGGGAAAGAGACTATTTTTTAACATACTGTAATATGAATCAAAACATAATTCATATAACCACTGTTAAAATTCTGTGACTAGAATTGCTGCAGTCTACTATTAGTGGCTATTTCCGTGGCCTAAGAGTGATTTTTTCATCACTTCTGTTACCTTCAAGGTAACAGGATGAAGGACAGGGAAAAAAAAGTTCTATGGGGAAAAAGCTGCACAAGAACTTGGAATTTTCAGCAGTTTTTAAAAATCAAGCTACATAAACTACTTTTTATGTTACTTGCCACCTTTCACTCTTCCCAGCAAAAGTAAGCCTCTTCAGCACCTGAGAGACCCATTCCAAAGTTTTTCACTGTTAAGTGTAAGACAAATTCTGGTCAGTTGTGACCACTGGAAATTGCCTGGTATTGTTTTAAGCTACACTCACAGGCTCATTTTTGGTAACGACTTGAAGAGCTGCTGTAGAGGGACATGAACACATGCACACACAAAGTAACATACAGGTTTAACAAGACCAAGTGCAGGGTCCTGCACCTGGGTCAGAACAATCCTCACTATCAATACAGGCTGGGGGCTGAGGAGATAGAGATCAGCCCTGCAGAAAAGGACTTGGGGGTGTTGGTGGACGAGAAGCTGGACATGAGCAAACAGTGTGCGCTGGCGGCCCAGAAGGCAAATCGCATCCTGGGCTGCATCAAAAGAAGCATGACCAGCAGACTGAGAGAGGTGATTCTGCCATTTTGCTCTGCTCTGCTGAGTCCTCATCTGGAGTACTGTGTTCAGCTCTGGAGCCATCAACACAGAAAAGACATGGACCTGATGGAGCGGGTCCAAAGGAGGGCTATGAAAATGATCAGGGGGCTGGAACACCTCCCCTACGAAGACAGGCTGAGGGAGCTGGGATTGTTCAGCCTGGAAAAGAGAAGGCTTCGGGGGGACCTAATAGTCACCTTCCAGTACCTGAAGAGAACTTACAAAAAGGCTGGGGAGGGCCTGTTTACAAAGGCCTCTAGTGAAAGGACAAGGGGTAATAGTTTTAAATTAGAGAAGAGTAGATTTAGATAAGATATTAGGAAAAAGTTCCTTACCATGAGCGTAGTGGAACACCGGAACAGGTTGCCCAAGGAGGTGGTTGAGGCCCTGTCCCTGGAGGCATTCAAGGTGATGCTGGACAGGGTTCTGAGCAACCTGATTTAGTTGGGGATGTCCCTGCTTACTATAGGGGGGTTGGACTAGATGACCTCTGGAGGTCCCTTCCAACCCAGATGATTCTATGATTCTATAATAATAGTGTGGCCATATGCTTCTCAGCCAAAACGGCATTTTCAGTCTTGCATAAATCCATCTGAATTTAGAATTTCATCAACCTTTACCAAATAGGTTTAGTTCAGATTATCAGCCATAGTCGTAGTATAAAATTTCATACCATACACACATGTATTTTTCTACTCTCCACTACTACAGCATTTCAGTTGTCCAACAAATTCCTCTCAGTTTTGACTTCATGTACTGACTAATCACTGACTTAATGCTGTGAACTACTTTTCCACCTCTTACTCCAAACAGAGGTTTGGTAAAGAAAAGCTTTTATTGTTGTCAAAATCCCTCATCTTCTGTAATTCAAATTTCAAAGACTGAGTAACATAAACAAATGATGTAAGATTTAAGGTTCCACCATATGATGATAATTGTTTCTCATTTCTCATTGCTAGGAGGAGGAGTTGAACTGTGGCAAAAGCTCCTGTCAGCAATGGATATGCCAGCTCAATGTATGTTCCTAGAGAACAGTTACTGGGTCTACGAAGAGGGTAATTCTCACCTTTGTAAACTCTTTTTTCTTGCAGCAGACCTGGTAGTTCTTTTAGTAATGTCTGTACTGTCAGAAATGCTAGGTTCAGAGGTTTTATTTTTATGAACACTGGACTGCGGAATTTCTCTGGAAAGAGTAGGAAAAAAGAAAGATTATATAACCTGAAATTTTATAGGAAAACACTGGAAAGAGGATATTACAGTTGCAGCAGAGCAAACAAGTATCAGCTGGCTTTTCACAAATCACTCTGAAAAGAAAACTTCTGCCTGAAACACATCCTTCCCCACATAGCATTCTTGTTATAATTATGGTAACGCAAGTTTTGCTAGGAGCACAGCAACTTTGGTGGTTGCGTTTTCTGTTGTGTTTTGTTTTGTTTGGTTTTCCTTTTTCTTTCAAAGAATGAATTAAATTAATGGGTTTTAATTTCCTGTTAGGTTTTTGAAGGCAAAAAGCTAAGTATTAGTGTTTTAAATTACTGCAACTAAACAAAAAAGATAAAATCTGAAGCATGCAACTGACATGGAGAGGAATTCAGAAAAACACCCAGCAATAATTCAGTTTGTGAAACTCAAAGTCTAAATCTCCTGAAATTAACTGTGAGATGTTCCTTTCAATTAAAGTAAGCTAGGACATATGCTGTCATTTTGCACTCACAATGAATTACTGGACTGTACTCAAAAGTCAGCTTTACATGCTGGTTGTGCTCAGCTTCTTCTCCGAAGACTCTAGAGCAATATACTGACTATTTCTTAAAAAGGCAAATAAATTCTAATGTTGCTTATGTCAATAAGAAAAGAATTCCAGATTGAGAAATGCAAACTACTATTTTTAGCCACCAGCCAACTGGTCTGTAGGGAAACCATGTCTTCTGTGTTCCTGAATACCTGTAGTGAAATTATGATACTGTGGAGATAAAAAGTGTCAGCTGGTCAACAGGCTCCACAGGTACCCATTTAGTGCATCATTTTGTTGCCAAAATCTGTCATCTTCAGTAATTCATTTAGTGCATCTATTCCCTAGACATTCCATCTGTACAAGGTTCCAACTATAGAACTATGCATAATTTTCAAGATTCAGAGCTAAGAGTAACTTAGCTATTATTGGTTTTTTCCCCTGCTGTTATTAGACTCTATTTTTCTCCTAGTCCATCTGTGTCAGCATATTATATTATATAGGAAATCAAAACTTTCATTAAGTTGTATGAACTTCAGTCTGTTGGCTTAATACTATGAAGAGTATCTGTTTTTTCCTAGATACAAACATAAAATACAACTCTTGAAGCAAAAGTGGACAGGCATACATCAGAGAAAATAGGAGTATTTTCATACTCATGTAACATATTCACTAAAACCAGAAACCAAAAAATAACCCTTATACTTCCATTGTTTTATATGGGTTTGATACCAGAATTAGAATATGCATGGGAGATAACACAATTTCAGCTAAAATACATTCCTTACAGTAGTAAAACTGGTAAGCATCTTTATTTACCACCTACTTTTAGACTGCAGAGCAAACAGACAACTACAGAATCACAAAGTTCAAGTATTTTAAATTTCTACTTGAACAAATCTTTCTTAATATTTCAGCCTTGCAAAATCTTGTCACTTGATTTGCAAACTCCAAACCCAGTCTTCTCTTTCTCCAGCACAACACACAAGACTGTGATGGCAAGTACTATCAAAATGCAAAGCAAATTCTACTGTAAACACAACACATTCAAAGTCAGAGGAATTGGTTATCTGAGAGGCTGAAAAAACCTGGATACCTTTAACATCATGTCAAGCTTCTGCAGACAACACAAATTCTGCAAACAATCTGTTTTACTTGCATGCCCAAGGCAAAAAGGTTAAATACCTGGAATTTCACTTTATAGATTCTACTGTGCTTGTAAACCAGCTCTAACAAGTTCTAATATTAAAACTTAAAATTCTCTTTTCAGTGCCACACTTGTGATAACTGTATGAACAAATATGGTCTACTGCACTTTCAACTAAGGTTTAAAAATGACACCAACGGTGAAGAAAGACTTGCATCGTACCTTGTATCTGTACCCCTAGCAAATTCCAGGACTGAATGGAAAGATAGGAAGCTGGCTTAACCCCACAATATTTGGTCACTGAAACATAAGCAAGACCAAATTATGGCACATGGTGGTTTATTGGTACTCATGGAGACAGAAATATGGAAAAATGTTTTCTCCTTAAATATATACATATACAGCATCTCTCTCTATAGAATGCACGTAATGTACATACAAAAGAAAGCAAAAGTTATTGGAACATTATCTAACTGTTATAATATATCTCTTACAGGTGTCCATTCCTTCCAGACACCGGAAGTTCAGAAACCAGGTCAGTATACGTGGGTTAAAACCAAGTACTTATCTAACAGAAAGTAAAACACTATGAAGTCTTACAATACAGAATCACCAAATCACAGAATGTTAGGAGTTGGAAGGGACCTCGAAAGATCATCTAGTCCAAACCCCCTGCCACAGCAGGATTCCACAGACCAAGTCACACAGAAACACATCCAGATGGGTGTTGTGGCATGCTATTGTGGGCTGTAGGATCTAGGGCCTAGCAGAGGGGAAGCTGGACAAGGCCAAAGTCAGTTTCTCACAAGAAAGCAACTGGGAGAGAAAGTGGGAGTCACCTAGCAGGAGCCTTTGCAGCTGCACACAGAGGCCTTGGGGCCCCACATAGCCTTAACATCTTATCCTTCCCACACCACACAGTGCCAGTCTTATCACATTCACATTTCTTTGAAGTACACTGTTTTATCCTCATTTATGGTAGTTGTTTTTACAAGTAACTGTTACTTCTTAATTGGTCAGTTTAATTTGTATGTGTAAGTGTCACTTGGAAATTGGTCATTATTCTTCTGTAAAGGTATAAAAGACATTTGCTAACAATAGTGCAGTGCTAGCCAATTTTTCTTGTATATAGTCTATGTGTGACTCTCGTACTTCTGTTTGGCCTATATTACACACTTTGTAGATTAAACGCAACCAC
>VWZX01006271.1:8512-49455 GCA_013399015.1 Galbula dea
GAGTCACACCTTTCCCTGACCATATTCCCCAGATTAGGGGAATGGATTCCCCTTGAAACAATAGACTTATTATTAAAGACTGAGGCAAAGAATTCATTAAGCACCTCAGCCTTATCTTCGTCCTTTGTCACTAACTCCCCTCATGCATCCCTTAGGGGATGGAGGGTTTCATATGGCCTCCTTTTGCTACTAATATATTTAAAAAACCCTTTTCTTATTATTCTTAACCTCAGAGGCCAGAATAATTTCTAGCTGATCTTTGGATTTTCTAATACCCTCCCTGCAGAGCCTCAAAACCGTTTTTTGTTCCTTCTTCCTACCCTTCTTGTAGTTAAGCATCACGTTGACAAGACTCTAGTCTTCTAGGACCTCTCTGGTTGACCAGGACTGATAATAAATGATAGAGAGTGACTTGGGAAGCACCTTCACTGTCTCCCTCAATATCCTCGGGTAGTACCCTTCCAGCCCCATGGACTTGTTGTTTTCTAAGTGGTTTAGCAGGTCTCTGACTTCTTCTTGGATCTGGGGAGCTTCACTCTGCTCCTCATCCTTGTCTTCCAGCTCATGGGGCTGAGTATCCTGACTAGAGCTGATCTGTTAAAGACCAAGGCAAAGAATTGTTTAAGTACCTCCTCAGCCTTTTCCTTATCCTTCATGACCATGTTCCACATTGCACCCAATAAAGGATGGAGATTCTCCTTGGCCTTCGTTTTTCTGTTAATGCATTCATAAAGTCTTTTTTAATCTTTAATTACAGTGGTCAGATTAAGCACATGCTGTGATTTTGCCTTTCTAATTATCCTTCTGCACTTTTTAACTAAATCTTTGTGTTCTTCCAGTGCTGTCCACCCCTCCTTCCAGAGGTGGTATATTCTCTTTTTCTTCCCGGAGTTGCAGGTATAGCTACTTGTTCAGTGTGGCCAGTCCTCTTCCCTGGTGGTTCATTTTCTGACACAGAGGGACAGACTGTTCCTGTGCCTTTAGGATTTTCTTCTTGAACCTTCCTGAACGCTATTGCCCCTCAGGACTGTCTACCAAGAGACTCTCTCAACCAGCGACCTAAAGAGTCCAAAGTCTATTGTCCCGAAATTCAAGATAGCGGTTTCACTGACTCCCCTCTTTATCTCACAAAAAACCCCACCACCCTGTGATTTCACCATCGTTATGCCCAAGATGACCTTTGAACACCATATCTCCCACCAGTCCCTCTCTGTTAGTAATAAGCAAGGTACTTTCTTTTGGAGGTTTACTCACCAGCTGCATCAGAATGTTATCTACTGCACACTCCAGGAAACTCCTAGACCGTAGGTCTCCAGCATACATATGGTGAGTTAAAGTCTCCCACAAGAACAAGGGCTAATGATTGCAAGACTTCTGCCAGCTGCTTTTTCAGCCTTGTTGGGTGGTCTACAGCAGAATCCCACCGGGATATCAGACTTGCTGGCCTTCGCCCTAATTCTTACCCACAATCACTCAACTTTATCATCACCTGTGGTATGTCATTGCAGGCCACAAATTTCAGGCTCCTACAGGAGAGAAACTAGACAAGGCATAGGTCAGTTTCTCACAAGAAAGAAGTTTGATAGCCTGAGAGAGAAAGTGGGAGTCAGCTAGCAGGAGCTTTGCAGCAGCACACAGAGGCACACAGTCTTAGCATGCTATCCTCCCCACATCTCACAGTGTCAGTCTTATCACATTCAGATGTCTTTGAAGTGCACTGTTTTTATCACATTTATGGTAGTTTTTTTTATCTATTAAGTGTTAGTTCTTAATTGGTCAATACCCTTTGTATATGAAAGTGTCACTTGCTAATTCGTCAGTATACTTTGTGTATGAAGGTATTACTGATGGGTCAGTGCCCTTTCTGTATGAAGGTCATTATCCATTGTATAACAGTATAAATGTAATGTCGTTAGGAATAAAATTACTATTGATGCTGAATCTTTGTGTTGTGTCCATTTCAACAACAACAATCACCATCAAGCTCTATACTATCAAAGCACTCCCTGATAAACAGAGCTACCCCACCATGTCTCCTTGCTTATCCCTTTTGAAGAGCCTGTAGTCATTCATTGGAGCACTGCTGTCATGAGACTCATCCCACCACATTTCTGTGATGGCAACTACGTCATAGTTCCCCTGCCCCAAAGTGGCTTCCAGCACCTCCTGTTTATTGCCTATGACAGGTGCATTGGTGTGGGTGCACTTCAGGTGTGCTATTGATCTTGCCCCGATGCCTAAAATTATGTCCCAAAAGGCTCTATGGAACTGCTCAGAGACAAAGTTTTAGTCTTTAAGCAGCGAGGTATTTATTTCAGACAACGTTGGGGAACCCCCAGCTCATGCTGGACAACAGAATTCCAGATCAGTCAGTGAAAATCAGACTATTCATACAATTTGGTGAGAGATTACAACATCTTTACACGCATACTCATATTATTGCAACACCTTATTATAATATTCATAGCAGGCAGAGTTAAGGCGGAGTTATAGGCGTGGTCTTCAATTTGGGGAGATTCTTGGTGGCACATCCTGTGACTTTAGGGGTCGTGGTTTTGCTCTTCTTCCTCAGGCAAAGTTTTGAACTTTTCTTGATTCTGCTGACTACAATGTATATTTTGCAATAGTCTTTGGACTCCTGCCCCATATCTCTCCTTGTTCCTTTCCTATCTCTATTCATGTAAGATTTACATTAGTGTTTTAGCATCTTCAGTGCTCTTTATCTTTCTGTGTTCTTACTGTAAGTTCTTTGTGTCAGTATGACAGCATTCTTTGTCCAGATGTTATTTTTCTACTGGTCTTACAATCCTGGTTCTTTAATTCTAGCTCAGAGCTGGCTTTCTGAGTTAATTCATTGGGCCTTGCTCTGTTTCACCCCCATCTGCGTCACTCTGCCCCTAGGCATATTTCTAGCAAGCCCAGTTTTAACTTCTTCCCCCTGCAAACCTAGTTAAAACCCCTCTCAATGAGGCCCACCAACTCCTGGACTAGAATCCTTTTCCACCTTTGAGATAGGTGAACCCCATCTGCTGACAGAAAGCCTAATGTCATATAAACTGCCCCATGATCAAAAGCCACAAAATTCTACCTGTGAGCCTTGAGCTAAACAGCTGGACTTTTCTGTTCCTTTCTGTGTTCTACCTATAAGAGAAGGTATTGATGAAAAAATATTTGTGCTCCCGATCCTTCGACCAGTAGGCACAGAGCCCTGAAATCTCTTTTGATTGCTTTAGGATTTCTTTCTGTAATCTCCTTGCTAGCAACCTATACAATCAATAAGGGGTAATCATCAGGGGGCTGTACCAGACAAGAAAGTGTCCTAGTAATGTCTCTTATCTGGGCTTCAGGGAGGCAGCAGAATTCTCTGTGGTATGGGTCTGGTCAGCATATTGGGTCCTCTATTCCTCTCAGAAGAGAGTCATCTAAGACAATCACCTTTCTTTTGCTCGTAGAAGAGGCAGTCTTAAGATATGGGGGGTGTGCCTGATTCACCCTAAGCAGTCCCCTGGATACACCACCTTCTATATCCTCAACTGCCTGGTCTCCAAATTCTATAACCTCATTTTTCTAGCTTAAGCAAGGCACAAAAGACTGCTTGTCACTATTCCATGAAGGAACTCAAGAAAGCTAAGGTGGAGAGCTGGTAGAGACTACATCTCTGACATCTTATTAAAACAGATGCAATTTCTGCTGGCCCAGATGCACAGCCAGAGATAATTACTAATGAAACTTCTTATACTGCAATGGAATTGGCACATCTACAGGAGGCAGGCAAAAGGGTCAGTACTGGGACCACTACTTTTCAATCTATTCATTAACGACCTGGATGAGGGAACAGAGTGTGCTGTCAGCAAGTTTGCAGATGACACTAAACTGGGTGGAGTGACTGACGCACCGGAAGGTTGTGCTGCCATTCAGCAAGACTTAGAGAGGCTGGAGAGTTGGGCAGAATCAAATCCCTTCCCCCTGACACATCTAGTTTAAAGCCCTGCTGATGAGTCCAGTCACCTTGCTCCCCAGAATATTTTTTTTGCCCCACCTGGTCAGATGCAAGCCATCCCTTGTCATCACGCCTGGCCTATCAAAGCTACATCCGATTTCATGGAACCCAAAGCCCTGAGCGTAGCAGCAGCCACTCAGCCACTCATTCACCCTGTCAATTTGACTTTTTCTCCTTGGGTCCCAGCCTCGTACAGGGAGGAGAGAGGAGAATATTATCTGAGCTCCGGGTCCTTTCAACGTCTTCCCAAAGGATAGGGAACTGCTGGAGAGAGTCCAGCGCAGAGCCACAAAGATGATGAAGGGGCTGGGACATCTTCCGTACAAGGAAAGGCTGAAGGAGCTGGGTCTCTTTAGTGAAGGGTGTGTGTTGGGAGGATGGTGTCAGCCTGTTCTCAGTGAATCCCAGTGACAGAACAAGAGGCAATGGCTGTAAGCTGAAGCATAGGAGATTCCGTGTGAATACACATAGGAATTTTTTCCCCAGTGAGGGTGACAGAGCACTGGAACGGACTGCCCAGAGAGGTTGTGGAGTCCCCTTCTCTGGAGGTATTCAAAACCCATCTCGACGCTTTTCTGTGTGAGCTGGTCTAGGCAATCCTGCTATGGAGGAGGGTTGTTGGACTAGATGATTTTTCGAGGTCCCTTCCAACTCCTAATATGCTGTGATTCTGTGATTCGGAATTAGAGTTTTATGGCTCATATCATTCAGTGGAGGAGACAGAATAAAACTAACTGAAGGTAAGACAAAAGGATGATGGAGACCTGGAGTTTTCCTGATAGTTGATGTCAGGCAGAAGCCCTTGTCCCTATCACAAAGAGTTGCTTATTGGGCTAGGGGATTGGACCTGGTAGACAAAAGGATGATTAATACACAGAATTCAGAACAACTTAGAGAAAGCATACATAAAGCTGCTTGCTTCCAATTAATGTATTACAGAGAATTAGAACACTGTCAACCTTCCCCTATGCTAATGGCTGTTGATCCAAACAGAATAACTCCCTTAATGAGGAGACTACAGGAATCATTGGAGCTTTATTCTATTCAAATGCAAGATCAGATAAGGGTTGCAGCAGCAAGAGGTAGATCTCTGAATGTTCCAGTATATCAGGGGCATACAGTGCAAGATGAAATCAAAGGTCACAGAACGTAGACCCATGGTAGATAAAATCGGTCCACAGACTAGAGACAGACCATATCTTACAGAAGGCTTTTAGTATTCAGATATGGAGAGGAGGTTTATGTAAAGGTGTGCCTCATGAACTAAAGCACAAAGTTCCTCTTTCTAATTTAAAATTGCTAGTCAAAAGTAGAGGCCACTTGAAAAAGGATTATGTCCTGAGGAGCCTTTCATGATCTCACAAAATAAGGCAAAACCCTTTGCTTCAGAAAGGATAACTTTACATTCCCTGAATTGGAAAAACTCCTATCACTGTCTCTTTTAAGTGAACTAGGAGGCAGTGGGTAGATCTCAGAAGGCTCACAAGGAACAGTAAAGGTGATCAAATGATAATGTTTCCTTTGTGTCCTTCCAGATGTCCTGCCTCCTCTTCTGTAGATTCAGGGTCTCAGATGTCCGATGCGGGGAGCTTCGGGAGTCAAAGACACAGTCTTCATAGAAGTACAGTCGATGCTCACTTTATTGCAAAATCACACAGCTTATATAGGGTTTTACAGGGTTCACACACAAAAGGCTGTATTCTTTATTGTATTACAGCAGGTGTACACGTGAAAGCTATCTAATTGGCCCAGAATCAGTCAGCAACATCCCTGCTTCATCAATAACATCCTCCCTTCTTGTTGGTTAGTTAGTAACTTCTCCAAGGGCACACTATTCTGTAACTTCTTCAAAGGCATACTATTTTTGCTAAGGCATGTAGGCTAGATTGTCCTTGCTGTAAGCACGTAAGCTAAAATCTAGCACGTAGGCTGGACACTGCCCTCGCTATCTGGCACGTAGGCTGGATTGTGCAAGCAGGCCTGCATTAGCAACCCATGCCCGCTCTGTGCTAAGGTGCTCTCAACAGATGTCCACACTAAATTCAGAATCAGCAGAGAAGAGAGAAATAGCTCCCAATTCCAAGCGTGTATAGGTTTTTGGAGATTCGAGACTACTTCTGATGGTGATGGTCAAATGCTGGCTTCTGGGAGACATGAGTCCCCTAACAACCCTTCTGCTGTTGGGAGATTTTCCCACTAACACCCTGGGGATGGATTTGTTGGAAGGGAGGGGGTGGATAGATTCTGATGGTAAAGATTGGAAATTTGGTACATCTGCTTATTGCAAACAGCTCCTTCATTGCTTCCATCCCTAGCCTTGGGGGCAAGAGAAGGTATAACTCCAGTTTTGGAGGAACTAAAAGCCCAAGGAAACACAATCCCATGTACTCCCGTTATAAGTCTCCTTATAGGTCTGCAAGCCTAACAGCAAACGGTGGCTGACTGTGGACTATCGTTTAAATGCAGGAACAGGTTCTCTAACTGCTGCAGTATCTTGTATGACTGATGCTTTAGCTCTAGAATTACCTATAAGTGTTCCATCAGAAGGAATAAAAGTATTCCAATATATTGATGCTGTTCTACTAATGAGAGATCATACAGGGCTGTGGAAAACTTGGTAAGTTGGCTATACAAGATACATCAGGGAGTCAGAAGGGAAAAAATATGTGACTGTCAGGGTGGTCCAGAAGTGGATGAGAAGCACGGGAAAGGCACAAATAGTTCATAGGATTGGGATGGAGGGGAAAACACCTAATCCCCAGAAGATCAGTAATGTGGGCCTGCCTCTCCCTAATTTGCAGCTGTCGATGAAGTTTGGAAAATGAGAAAGAAACAAACAACCAGTTTTTGTGGAACTTCCCTCAGTTGGGGGACGTGCTGAAAATGCTGAAAACGCCCTTGAATATTTACATGATGCATTTCCTTCAAGGTTTATCGATGTTAATTTTTGGCCTCATAGTGGCTGGTATTGTTCTTCTTGTTGTGATTGTTTACCACTTTTTTATTGTTCATGTTTTTATTTATTTGGAGAATTGCACTTCCTACTGACATGAATGTTACAGGGGAAGCCAGTGGAGCATTTCCAAAAATCTAGCCTGGAAACTGACCGAAGGTTCTGCACAAGTATGAAATAAAACTGACCAAAGGATTTGCCTTGCTCTCCCGCTTCAGCTGATGAAGGGTTAAGAGTGAAATCGAATGGTTTTATGTGATTAGGCCCATAATCTGGTAATTGAAGAAGGATGATTCCCAAGCTTTTATTGAACAGAGAGCCCACTTTCTTTTAAGTGATTTTCCCTTACTGTAAAAGGAAGTTACTCAATGAAAATTATACACCATGGTGTATGTTCCAATGATAGTTGTTCGTTACTTCATATTTTTGATGACTGGCATTGGCCTTGTAAAATGTTAGGATTTCTATGCCTCTGCCTTTCCTTTTCTCCCTCGCTTTCTTTTCTTTCTCTTCATTAAGTCTAGCAGTTGGTAAGCAAACTGAGCAACAGAAGTTTCTGGAACCAGCAAGTGAGCTTGTGTGCTCAGAAGATGTGGTGTCACCTATGTGACCAGGCACAAGGAGGTCCAGGGTCACCCCAAAATGATAAAAGATGGGCACATACAGGAGCACTTGCATGTGCCATACATTTAGGAAAGTTTGAAGAACCCTGCAGAACCGGAAATGGACCATGGAAAACAGAGGCCTGAAGATACGTAGCCATTGATTTACTGTGCTGTGGGCATAATAATGCTCCTCATAGTAATCTGTGTAGTCATCTTTGCAGTGATGTGTTGGAAACGTAGCCACTACATGCTGGACCACCTGTCTTGAAACTCGCATAAAACCTTCACCCCCCCCAACAAGTGGTGGCAGAAGAGGTGAGGGGGGTGCTTGCTGCTTCCTGTGAAAGGAGACACCAATGAGCTTCATTGACACAAAATGGGGAAAAAATGGTGGGAGTCTAGGCTACATATAGGGACTGGCTGAAGGAGCCATGTGCATGTTTGCACCCACCATCCAGTACCCTGTTGTTGCAGAAAATCAGTGATGCAGGCTCCTGCGTGGTGAAATCACTCTCTTCTGCTTCTCATCTGTTTCCCTTTACTTCCCTATATGCTGTTCCATTGCCTTTAATTGTAGAGAATATTTTAGCAGACCAGGGACATGACGTCTTATCAAGGGCCTGTTTGCACAACCCAGCCTACAGCCCAGAAGGCAGTGTCCTTGAAGTCTCCTTGAAGGACGCAGATAAGGGGGAACAGTAAGGTTGTAAACAAGATAGTTTAGCCAATAGTAGTTTTGTTTAAGCCTCATGAACCCTGTAAAACCCTGTAAGAATGCCCTGATTCGAGCAATAAACAAAGTTCACTCTTACCTCTATGAGGACTCCGTGAATATTCCAAGCGGTCTTCCTTCATTTGACTGCCAGTTGATTTGTTGTTGTTATTTATTATTATTAAGTGAAGTATTCCTTAAACTAATTCTGATTGTGATTCTTATTTGTGATTTTTATGGTGGGATCGTTATTACCATATAAGGTCACAGATCCCTACTCAGCACAGCTGTAAAGGGAAAGCACTGTGTCCTAGTAACTCTTGTTTTGCTGGCGTCAGTATTTCTGTGCAAGGACACTGATCCCTGATTTCCTTTTTCTGAGCTGTGTCAGACTTTCAGTGCAAAGGAAAGCGCTGACTCCCTACTGCTTCCAACGGGTATATAAAAGAAAACCTCCTCCCTACCCCAGCTGCTTTTGGACACTGTGGTGACTAGGCACAGAGCTCAGGCAAACAAGCATACTGATCAGCCATAGTTCATGTGTGACCTGCCCCCTTTCTGCCTATTTCTCCTTTCTTCTTCCCCTTCCTCATCAGTTTGCAGAGTCCCAGTGACCTCCTCCAACACCCAAGAAGCTGAAGTTTGCATCCTAATCAGTCACAAAGTCCTGTTTGCCTGCAGCTTCTTGACAGCTGTTTCAGTTAGTGTGACTGACAAGGCTGGCTTCCTGCTTTGTCTCCGTTATGATTTGCCTCTCGAATTTGTCTCTCCATGTACTTTACTGCTTCCCCCTCTTACATACTGTCCCATTTGACAAGGTCCTCAATCAGATGATCTTAGTGGAATAAACGTTTCTATACTCCACATACCCTTACCAGTTAGTGTGACTAATCGGTTTTGGTTCTCATCATTGCCTCCCTCATCGTTTGTTGGTCAGGTTTGTGTCTCTGTGTTCATATTTATGACTTCCTCTTCTCAGTATCCCCTTGTGTGTTGAGAAAGTCCTTGATTAGACACCTATAAGGAGCAGACAATCTCTTTCCAGAAATCCTTACAATTACCACATAATTGAAAAATATTATTACAACTGTGTTACAAAGGAATTTGGAAAAGAGTATAGCATAAAATAATGAAAAAACACCCTTTATTTTATAGTTATGCAAATAAAATACAATCCCCTTAGCTGTACTTGAAATAGTATTAACAATGTCAAAGATAACAATCCTGACAGAATACATATCAATACTTCAAACCACAGAAATTGTATTACATATGCTCAGTAGCAACAGTACTGTGCAGGAATTAAACTCTCCACAAAACCTTTTCCTTTATTTTCTCTACATTTAGAACAATTGTGCTTTCCCCTACACAAAGTAACAGTGCTCTTAAAAATAAATAATGTGCAATTTCAGAGTTATAGCCTGAAATATGCTAATCTAGATCCCCATCTATATCCTGGATATGTCTTTTCCTGGAAAGTCACTGTAAAGAGGGCTCAGAACTTTACTAGATCAAACACTAGAAATGTACTGAACACACACGTTCTTCAAATTGCAGTCAATTAGAGAAAAGGTGCTGATGTCAAGCACACGTTGCTTATATGTTTAACGAAAGAATGGTCCAGTCTTCATTACACATCACATTGTGTAAACCAGCCAAGTTTTGAAAGGTTCAGTAGACCTTGTATCTGGAGAGTGGTTCAGAGCTGTGGGAGAGAGCTGCCCCAAAAGCTGAAAATTTACCAATCAAATGTATTTACCAACACAGGTTGCATGAGGGAACTTCAGGTTGGATATTAGGAAAACTTTTTTTACCAAGAGAGTGGTTAGGCAATGGAACAGGCTCCCCAAGGAAGAGGAGCAGTCACCATCCCTAGAGGTGTTCAAAAACACGTAGATGTGGCACTGAGCAACATGGTTTAGTGGCCATGGTGGTGCTGGGTAGGCAGTTGGACTTGATGATCTTAAGAGGTCTTTTCCAGCCTTAATGATACTATACTCTATTAGTTCTACGAAAGATTATGAAAGACTGTCACAGAAACATTAACATTGTTAACATTGTTAATAAACAATTTACAATAAATTTATCTGAGTGAAATCAAGCTGTTCAATGTAAAGGTGCTTTAAGATTCAGAAAAATACACAGTCTGCTGTCTTGATCGTTCTTCTTTTTAACATATGTTTAGGAACCACACTGGCAATTGATATGACTTATGTGAGGACAAATTTGAAGATACAGTTACAGGGCAGATATAGTTATAATATTAGAGATTCCTATTTTTATCCTGTCTACTTTGTATTAGTTGTTGATAGTGTTGGATGATAAAAAGGTAATTATATAAAGCCTGTGTATCTGACCTGTGCTGTAGGCAGCATAGGAGGTGTACACAAACAATAGAAATCATCCAAGGCAGCTATGGAGGTTTGTACTATTGACTAGTGCCCACTGAAGGACCGTGAGATAAAATTTATTGCACTGTAAAGTTCCTATACAGTAGATAAGCCTTTGGTTCTATGCCCTGAGTCACCTTAAGGGAAAAATCTGGGTTTTTTTTCATTCAGGATATAGGGTGCCTCCACAGCACAAAGAGCCCCAGGGCAATACAGAGCCAGAAGGTATAAGGGGAAGCCAATGGAGAGTGTCTGCAGTGAGTGAACTGCTGCAGCTTCCCAGCAGTGAAAAGGCTAACAAAAGCCACGCAGTGTTACAGGAGAAACCATGGCATGACCAACCTAAGGTCAGCCTGAAGTAACCAGTAACTGGTGGCTAAAAGCCACCTCAAAATAGGCAATTTGCAGCATAGCAAACTGCACACTGGAGAGCCCCAGAAGCTTTGGGCTCCACACGGACACAGATCTTACAGAAAAGCAATAGAGAAAAATGACTCCAAGTGCCTGTGAAAACCTTCACAATCAGACTACATCTGCTGCTTGCCTTAGAGGATTGTTTGGAACCTACCACTCACTACATTACACTTCAACAAGGATAAAGCTTAGGCAGGTGAGACAGGAAATGTGTTACTGAGAGTCCTACGCTTTCATCAGGGGGGCACACCTGTGTGCCATTTTAATGGGAGAATGCTATGAGAAGGACAAGTATGGATGATGGTGCCAGAAGCATGCAGTACTGAAAGCGGAAAACCTGCAAGAGATGAGGTTAAAGCCCAGAGAAGGTATGGGCAAACTCTGCTGAAAGTAGGTGCTACTGCCATCTCTTGTGCCAAACCAAGCTGGAGAAATCTTCTATCACTCTGGTTTAGCAGATGTAGTGGTAGTGTATGGACCCCATGGCTTGTATCCTAAAGTAACTTCACTTGGAGAGAATCAAACGTGAAGCCAGAAAAATAGACTCAGACAAAATTTTTTTTCTTCATCTACTGAATTCTAAAGTCAAACGTTCTCATCTGTCTTTCTATTTATACCTCATTGTTTTCACTTACTCAATTACACAAGTTTTGTTTTTTTTTTCTTAACTACCATAGCAATTACAGTGTCTCTGTCTAGTTTACTGTCAGAGGAACACTCAGCTGGTATACTGAAACCTTCCTTGAGGTAAAAAATAATTAAAAAAAATGTCAGTCAATACTTCCGTCTACTTGAACTCCCTTTTTGTTGATGGCCTGACACTAGAGAGAAGACAAGACATTCCCAGAAGAAAAAGCTGAACAGATGTTTCTCTAAGCTTCTGCGTGACTGGCTCCTGTGAATTCTTTTATCTCAACAGAAATACTGTCAATGTATATGGAATATGTTTTAAAAGATAAACAGCTGCCAAGCCTGAACAGAAAGAACAAGAATATGCCCACCTTTCATCAAGAAAATAACCTTGTCTTAAACTGCAAGTTTACACATTGTACAAATAACACCATTTGGCTTGTCAGCAACAAATTAAACACTTTACAGTCTATACGCTCTTTGGTTCCTTTGTGACACTTTGATTTCAGTGGTAATCATGTTAGGACCACACCACACACCTTAGCATATAGCCAAAGTAAACTGCACTGGGTAGGACAAACTATTGAATAAGTAAAGACACTACTCTGTCTTACATAAAGAATCACAGAATAGCCAGAGTTGGAAGGGACCCATTAGGATCATCTAGTCCAACTCATGTTTAGGCACAGGACAACTCCATTGTCACACCATGTGCCTAAGTGCCTTGTCCATATGCTGCTTAAATTCCATGAGAGTAGGGGCCATGACGGCCTCTCTGGGGAGCCTGTTCCAATGCTCCACCACCCTCTGGGTAAAAAAGCTCTTTCAAATATTCAATCTAAATTTCCCCTGGCACAGCTTCATGCCGTTCCCCTGGGTCCTGTTGCTAGCCACCAGACAGAAAAGGTCAGTACCCACCCCTCCCTCTCTGGTGAGGAAGTTATAAAGAGGTATGAGGTCTCCTCTCAGCCTCCTTTTCTCCAGGCTGAACAGACCAAGTGCTTTCAGCCTTTCCATGTAAGACTTCCCCTCCATTCCCTTCACCATCCTTGTGGCCCTCCTCTGGACACTCTCCAACAACCTCATGTCCTTCTTGTACTGTGGTGCCCAAAACTGCACACAGTACTCCACGTGAGGCCGCAACAGAGACAAGTAGAGTGGGACCAGCACGTCCCTTGATCGGTTAGCAATGGAGTGCTTGATGCACTCCAGAATCCTGTTGGCCCTCGTAGCTGGCAGTGAACACTGCTGGCTCATATTCAACCTATTATCTACCAGAATTCCCAGATCACTCTCTACAGTGCTGCTTTCCAGCCTCACATTCCCCAGTTGGTATGTTGGTTTTGGGTTGGCCCTACCCAAGTGCCCTGCACTTGTCCTTATTAAACTTCATGTGGTTTATGGCAATCCAGTCCTCTATTCTGTTAAGATCCCTCTGAAAGTGCCTCTCTGCCCTCACTAGAGTCAACAGCACTTCCCAATTTAGCATCACCCACAAATTTACTTATTATACATTCCAGTCCTATGTCCATGTAATTTATAAAGATATTAAACAGAACTGGCCCCAAGATGGATCCTTGTGGGACCTCACTCGTCACTTGTTGCCACCCTGACATATCTCTCCATTTACCAAAACCCTCTGAGCCCAACCTCTAATCCAGGTATTCACCTACCTCCTGATTCTCCCATCTAGTTGTATACTCAACAATTTGTCCATTTGGATACTGTGGGAGACAATATCAAAAGCTTTGCTGAAGTCCAAAAATATGACATCAGCTGGTCTCCCTTCATCAACTAGATAGGTGATTTTGTCATAAAAGGAAATCAAGTTAGTCAAACATGACTTCCCCTTCAAAAACCCATGCTGGCTAGGACCAATGACAGCATTATCTGTCAGATGCTTATCTGTAGCTCCTAGAATTATCTTCTCCGTAATTTTGCCGGGCACAGAAGTGAGACTGATCGGCCTATAGTTAGCAGGGTCATTTCTGTTACCCTTCTTGAAAATTGGAACAACATTTGCCCGCTTCCAGTCAGTTGGAACCTCCCTAGACTCCCAAGATCGTTGAAAAATCATCGAGAGAGGACTCGCTATGACATCTGCCAGTTCTTTAAGAACCCTTGGGTGGATTCCATCAGGTCCCATAGACTTATAGGAATACAGCTGGAGGAACAAGTCTTGCACTAGTTGAGGGTCAACTAGAGCATTAGCAGACTCCCTGTTGCTGGTCACTGGCTAATGGCACTGAGTACTCCAAATCCCTTCCTCCACGTTAAAGACAGAGGCAAAGAAAGCATTAAATGCCTCTGCTTTGTCAATGTCTCTAGTAGAGAGGAGACCATCCCATTTAGTAATGGGCCAATGTCATTCCTGGACTTCCTCTTACTACTAACATATTTTAAAAAGTTCTTTTTATTGTCTCCCACAGTACTGGCCAGCTTCAACTCTAATTGGGCCTTAGCTGCATAGAGTTTCTCTCTACAGTGGTGTACAGCTTCTCTGTAGACCTCCCATGTTACCAGACTATGCTTCCATTGACCATATACCTATCTCTTTTGCCTGATCTCTAGAAAAAGCTCCTTACTCAGCCAAGCTGGCCTTCTGCCTTGCCTGCTTGACTTTTGACATTTAGGGATCGCTTGCTCCTGTGCTCTCAGGAGATGGTACTTAAAAACTGACCAGCTCTGATGGACCCTAGCACCTTCAAAAGTTTTTTCCCAGGAGACCACACTAAGGAGATCCCTGAATCGCCCAAAGTCAGCTCTCCTCAGATCCAGGGTACAAGTTTTGCTGGCAGTTTTCTTCCAGTTTCCAGAGATTTTAAACTCAATCGCTTCATGGTCACTGTTGCCAAGACGGCCACCTATGACCACATCGCTCACTAGACCCTCTCTGTTGACAAATAACAAATCAAGGACTACTCCTTTCCTTTTTGGTTCTCTTACTAGCTGCACCAGAAAGCTATCATCTAGGTGTTTTAGAAATCTTCTGGATCTATTTGTGCCAGCAGTGTGGTATTCCCAGTTAACATCTGGCAGGTTGAAGTCCCCCAGTAGGACAAGAGCAGATGACTTACAAGCATCCCTTAGCTCTTCAAAGAATTACTCATCAGTGTCTTCACTTTGACTGGGCGGCATATAGCAGATTTACTTTCTATTTCCATTTGATTTTGGCAAAACTGTCTGCTACTATGTTTTTAGGTATTAAATTTAGCTACTCAGTTTTCATTATCCCAGACCTCAAGTTATGCATGATGAAAAATACCTGTGAACTTAAGAGGCAAAAAAGGTAATAAATGGCACTTTTAGCTAGTAAACGTTTGTAGGTGTTGTGCTACATATAAAATTGCTCAAGCTAGTTCAAAAGGTGATACAGAAATATATTTGGAGATGAAAACACAATAAAAAGACACTTACATGTTGTATCTGCATGTCTCTTCTTTAGCTTTGCCTGACATGAAAACAGTGGAACCACGGTGTTCTTCATTTACCTGCCCCATTAGCACTAAAATGTATCATACGTAGATAGGCATCGTATCTTAGTATATGTCATACTTATACTCCACTCTTTTCTACCCTTCTGTAATTTCTTGTTCTCTTTTTTGAAAGAGGAGAGTGAAAGAATTCTTGGGTTTGTGCATAAAAAAGAATGAAGCTTAGAAAAATCACTGTGAGATAATGCAGCTTTGAGTTATTTCAACAAATTACGCATCAGAACATCGAGCTGATACACAAGAGTTATAAGAGAGAGGGATCACCCAACACCATTAGAAATCTAAGTTTTAGAAGAACAGTTTGATCTACAATTCTTTTATTTTCCATTTAATTGGTGAGGTCTTTTTTTTTTCTTTAGATGTGTTCCAGTGTCACTTGAGTTCCTTTAGACTTTGTGTTTTCCTTTCAGACAGGAAACATGTATATATGTATTAAATGATTTCTTTACTTTTGCAGATTTGTCTAAAGAATGAAATTCCGTATGCAAAGTCAGCTCTGAGTTGCTGAATTAAAAAATTTAAATAAGGTAATGAATATGTTCCCTTCAGCATTAAAAAACATGATACTAAATCCACACCGCTACTTCAAGGAATGGAAAAAATGTGTAATCTTTGGTACCAAAAATAAAGGCACCTTGTTGTATACCTTCAAATCTGAATACAACAGAAAAAACTCTCTTCAAAATTAGATCAAAATGACCTCTGAGTGGTCCATGTAGTGGGTATTTACAGTGGCAGCTAGAAAAGCAATACAGACACGAAAGGCTGTATGACAGTAGGATACAGTACAGTAACAATTGATAAAATATTTGATGTTTCCCTCCACCCTCACAAATCTTTTTTCTGAAACAATTCCATAAGATAGAAACTTTCAGTTAATTCACAACGTCCTTAAAATCCTTCAAGGGCTTCAATATTGAAAAGCAACAAAACCCCAACCAACAGCAGTAAGAAAAACAGCAACAAGAGCTGAGGTTATAATGCAAGATCAGAAGCAGTCCTCTGACTGAAGGCATTTACTGATTTGTTTGATCTTATGGACTTCATTTGCGCTACTCAATTCCATCATGATCTTTTCTGGCCAAGCCTCGCTTATTTGCTCACAGAAATATTCCACCCACTAACTGGGGATTTTTTCTGTGGGCTATGTGACCATAGTGGCAAGTCAGCAAGGTATATTTTTCTTCTTTAACCCATGATGAATTTGATACTGGGTCCTGTAAACACTACTGAGTATACATTCAAGCTTTTTTCTCAGTGAAAGCGGCACTTGAACTGTTGCAGTCAAGACAGCTTTGTTATATAGCACTTTACAGGTATAATAGCTGGTTATATACTTTAATAAAAATCCTTTTTCTGATGGCTTAGTGGGTGTTGAAACATATCCTCAATGGGATCCCATTGCCCTTTCACATCTTTATGATGAAGTGTGTATTTTGTATGTCTTGTACCTTACATGTGCTTTATTGCTGTACACATTTCCCTGTTGTTAGTTTAAGTGCTCCTCTGTTATGTAATACATACAATGTCTTAAACTCTAATGGCATCCTATGAGGACTGGAATTAGAAAAGTATCGATACTTCAGATCATCATAATAATGATACTTGACTGGTTTTCCATATAAATCCTTTGGGAATGGCCAAAATCCATACAGGTGTATTTCATCACAAAATCTGGTGGCAAGCGTATACATGAGGAGACCAGTACTGGGCCGTTTAATGTGGACCTTGTTTGTCAGCCAATAGCTGCAAAGAAAGAAAAAGTATATTAGGAAACTCATACAACTTCATGTGAATAAATCTTGTATACTTACCTGTTATACATTAATTTTACACTAAAAATACAGTTTCCTTCTTCTCTCTAAGCAGACATTATAAATGGTGACACTGTTTTGGCACACCTTTATTCCACTGAGAAGAAAAGTAATATCTTATTTAACACAGTGCTGAAGAAAAGCAGGCCAACTAAGTTGACCAATTTAGTTCAGGCTTTAAGCCTAACAAGAAATAATAATGATTGCAAATGCTAGAAAACTGCAGTTAACCTCCTCATCCAGATCAAAGAACAGCCTCTTGGCTAGACACTTTGACCTCTTACAGCATCCAGTTCACTTCATCAAGTCAATCCCACACTGAATATTTGATTGGCCTATCTCTTCACAGATTGCTTGTCTAAATAGACAGTAAATGGAAGTAATAAACAGGACATGTTAAGAAGTTTCAGAAGTAAATAATTGTGAAGTTTTAATTCCTTTGTTTGTCATTAAGTATATAAAGCTTCTTGGTTGCCAATAGTAGACTCCAGAAAAGCAAATTCTTACAGTAACAATTTTGAAATTTATTTTAAGATAAAAAATAAAAGAAATCGTACTCAACAGTTCTCAAATCCAATTGAAGCTATGGGACAGTTTTCCTGAGCCAGAAACAGCCTGTCTGATCGTAAGCTTTGAAGTTGCAGAGAGTTTTCAGAAGTGCAAATGGTGGGTAGGTGCAGAAGGAATATGGGAAATGAACTGCATTCCAGTACGCACCTCACACTGGTACCCTCAAAATCTGCCACCAACATTATTTTATATCTCCAACCTTTGAAAATAAAACTTCACTAAAATAGCACCAGCCTATTACTGGTAAAATACTTCTCCCAAGCCTAATTCAATGTAAAGTCTGCTAGTACTTTATAGAAATAAAAAAGGGCATTTAGAAACTTAAACCTGGTCATTCTGCTGTTTCAGTTAAACAGCAGCCATGCACACAGTTGGTCATGTTGCTGCATGTAAGGGAGGTGTTACACAGCACTATCACAGAAACCTGAATCATTACATTTTATCACTATATTCTTTGCTAGTTGTAGTCTATGGATTGTTTCTACCATAGGCTAGACAGGGGGTCAAGCGAGAGAAGCCTCATCAGACCAGCCTTGTGTTAAACAGGTTGGAAATCAGAATACACAGCCAGATAGCTTTAAAGGAATTCAGTGGTGTAACAGGAGGAACGTCCCACCGACCACTATGAGACAGTATAGCAAAAATGTGCCTTTAATCAAAGTCTAAAGTGCCTCACAAGCATCAGATGCTCTGCAACATTTAAAATAACCATTAAATTGAAACTGGCCTTGCCAAAACCATAGGGTCTAGGGCTTGATGTCTTGAATCACACATACATATGCACAAGAAAGACTGTTACTTGTTTAGTTTGGGGTTTGGTTTGGCTTCGTTTTTGCATTGTATTCTATTTCTGTTTTGAAAGCTGAAGGACTCTGAGAGCAGAAAGCAGTTTTAGGCTGAGTGATTGTTTCTCCAAAGCCAAAGGCAATGACTTACAATTTTGTTTGGCTGCAAGAAGCAAGTGCAATGGGGAATTGTTACATGTACAAATGACAAATGTATTGCCTACCTGCCTTTTATTTTTTTTCCCCTTCTCTCGAAAACCTGAGATTTCTTGTTCATCACAACAGGATGATTTGGATCCTGTCAGCCAACAGACTACAAAGATACAGATCGCTCACTGAGTGGCACAATAGACAATCACAAACACAATGGTACAGATGAAGCTTCTTCTCAAGGGTTTGCTAAGCTGCTGACAATGGGAGAAGGTATCACAGGGTAAACACTTGGCATTTCCTCCAACTTTTCTGCTAAGCCTGTACTGGCATGTGGCACCGGTAAGCCCACAGGCTAGACAAGACGATCCACCTAAACAGTCCTTCCTATGTTCCCAGACACAGCATCTGTTTTCTTTAGAAGGTGTTAGCTAAATAACTTCCTCAAACTCAGAAGGAATAAAATCTTTGCTTGGGTTTTCATGTCTTCACTGGGATTAATCACATCAATAATATGAACAACTCCTGAGCTAACCCTCTCAATTTATGTGAATGCATTAACTAAATATGCATTATTCTTCCTTGTCTTACTACATATCCCTTAGGCTGCACAGCTAGAGTGTTAAAGTGTCAACAGTAACACTGAGACTGTGACAACAAGCATGGAGACGCTGCTGAGTGCTTGTGTAAGATCTATCTTACAGTTTTCAATGTACAGTATTTTGAAATAGCATACAAAACCCCCATTTCATTAAAAGGACTAATGTACTTTATGAAGAGCTGAAACACTCCGCAAAACTATTATTTGCTTTTTATCAAACTTAACTCACTACTTTAAAGTTAAGTATTGGGTTCTGTTGGCTTGTTTGTTTGCATGTTTTTCTTTACTCCTTCATCTCAATACTGTCAAGAAAACTCAAATTCTTGCTTAAAAAGCAGATTTCAAGGACGACTTGAGAGAGTAGACTCTACCTGGCATTCTTCCTTGGAAAACGAAAGAAAAGACCAGTGATATCAAAGGTGAAAACAGTCATGTTACACACCTTGAATTGCCACAGCTAAAGGAAAACACGGCAAGCAGGCTGCTATTCAGTGTCACCAGCATTGCAGAGAATTTTAACCACTGTGAGCACAGTCTTTACTGGCTATGGCAAAATAATTAAAAATATATTAAAGCTCACTTTTACCTGTCTTAAAATAAAATGGTTCAGCTTCCATGGTGTAGAAGACTAGTCTGCTTTGCACCATTGCTCTAGCATGATCTGGTCCCAAAGCTGCTTTAATCAACTTTTGGAAAATCACCTCAATAGGAAAAGGATCTGCTAAGGATAAAGAAGTATCAAAATACAGCATAGTATTGACTTTCTATTGCCAATGAATTAAGAAACGCCTGCTAAAGTTAAGACCAGTTAAGCCTATGAACACTTTGCTCATACATAAAGATTTCGGTGTAACAACTGGACTCCTCCAGAGCCATAAGCCACATACCCTACACAACATTTGAAAGTATGCAACAATAAGCCCTATACATGAAGGAGAAAGCCTTCAGGACTAATTAACAGGATACATTTAAGACTGGGAATATTTCAACTTCTGTTCCAGTTCTGCAATACTTTCAAGCTATTGGGATACTTTTATTTGAACCCACACTAGCTCCTTCAGATTTCATCTCCAGAAAGAAAATATTGACCTAGGTTTAGAAAGAAATCACAAGATGATCTTTAACTATTAGATACAAGTATTAACCCAAAAGAAAAGACCTATGCTTCAATCCTTAATAAAACAACGGCAACAGTATTTTATGTTAAACCTTCATAAGTTTCAAAATATAAAATACTTCAGAGTCCTTGATTCTTCCTTCATATGCAAGAACTTTCAAAACACATTGCTGATCTACCTTTTTTTAAAATTTTAAACTAGAAGAATTTCAGCAGGATAGAGAGACAAGATCCCATTCCCCAAAAAAGCTTCCCTCTGATAGGAGGCTGAGTCAGACTGTAGAAAGCATGGGCCTCAATCTGGCCATATAGGGGAGAAGGCAAGTTTAAACCTTTGCAGGTGCTGTGTACACTGTGCTGCAGCACAAAAGAAGAGCGAGAGCCATCATTTCCCATCTGCTTAAGTAACATACAGAAGAAAACAGCAGTGCATCTGTGTGAAAACAAATTTGTACCACACACAGGGCCTCCTCAGATCACACCTACATGACCAAGATCTTCTTACTAGGCTGTGAGAAGGTCACGCTGTCCACATCTCTGCAAGGTTTAGAAATGAGGTACCTGGCTCCCTGTTCACTGCTGTCATGAACAAGATTTCCCAGAATATAAAAATAATTAGACTATATGACAAAATTCTAAATTTTAGAAAAATTCAAGTTACTTCCCTAAACACTTATGCTGGTAAGCAAAATTGACATCAGACCATTGTCTTCACCTAGCCATGACTTACTGAATATTCTTGTATTTTCACATTATTATGAGGTAAACTGTACCTATGAAATTGGTTAATGCCTGTGTAGCCAGCTGGATATAATGCCATAGAAACTCTACTAGAGTAAGTAGAGCTTTACATCAAAAAGAAAAAACTTTCTAAAAGATGCTCTAAAATTCCAAAGAAATGTCAAGGTTTCTATTAGAAACATCCTCCTTGTTTAAGAAGTTGAGCCTTGCTTTGTGTGTTCCAGTAACAGATAGTAACCCCTGCAGAAGAGACTTCCAGCAACAGAATGTGCAAACATTACAGAACAGAAAAGAAATTAAGATGAATAACAATTTAAGTAATAAACAAGACACATTTTTTCCTATTCAAGACACCACGATCCAATTAATTCTGCAATTAACCCACAGAAACAACTGTAATACTTATCTATGTATACTTTTAAAACGTATTTGAAATTATCTTGAAAAAAACTATATGTGGGAAAGAAAGCAATTTAACAGCTAGTTCACTTCAGATTTCACTGATGGGAGCTGCTGTCATCACTGTAAATAGTAACAGTGTGCTACCATTTTCCAGAAGGACCATAAAGAACCAGACCGTTAAGTACTATCTTACATTAAATTCCAATATTTAGGCTAAGTGAAAGCAACTGGAGTGCAGAGATACTATCCAAGGCTTATGTATTTTTAATTTTGTAATTTAAAGTTACACATAGGACTAAGAAGAAATATCTCCAAATGTTTCTGTAAAAAGAGCATTGAAGCAGCTTCCAAAGCACAAAACATATCAAATTTGAAAAGTGATGGTTTTGGGCTTTTTTTGTTTGTTTGTTTGTTTGTTTTTAAAGACAGCCAAAGTATATGGATTAGCACAGAATTAATTCTGTTCAGTAACTGTATTTTCTAAAATTATTCCATTCACATACATACTATCAGCTTCCCCCCCACCCCCGCCTTCCCTGGACTGTCCCTTTAAGAAACCTGAGATCCCCAGGTGTCCCCCCCAGGGGGAAGCCAGGGGAACCTTGAGAGTTTGCTGCTGGAGTTTGGTTAACTGGGGGGCCACGAGGAAGCCTTCTTCTCTGCTCTTTCTGCTGTGACCCTTGCCGAGCTGCGTGCTGTCTGCCCGTGCTCTCTCACTGCTTCGGACTGCTTGTGCTGATTCCACTGGGAGCTGGCATCGGGATGGTTCAGTATCTTGGGTCCTGTACATGTTTATATTTGTTTTATTTATATCTGTTATTATTATTAAAGCAGTTTTTAGTTTTTAACTTCCAATCCAGTCTCTCCTTTAACTGCCGTGTGTGGGGGCTGGGAAGAGCCTTCAAACCCACCACAGTATGATTGAAAATTATCGCTCTCTTCAGCTACTTGAAAGGCCATTCTAAGGAGGCAGGTGTTGGCCTCTTCTCCCTTGTGACTAGTGACAGGACTAGAGGCAATGGGCTTAAGCTGAGCCAGGGTAGGTTTAGATTAGATATTCGGAAGAATTTCTTTACTGAAAGAGTGGTTAGATATTGGAATAGGCTGCCCAGGGAGGTGGTGGAGTCACCATCCCTGGAGGTTTTTAAGAAGAGGATAGATGTGTTTCTTCAGGGGATAATTTAGGGACAAGAGTAGTGTAGGGCTATAGGTTGGACTAGATGATCTTGAGGGTCCTTTCCAACTGTAATGATTCTGTGATTCTGTGATTTGCTTTCATTCCATGAGCAATATTTTAATGATCAAACTGCTAACATACCTTATCTGGCAATTCATACACATATTAACATTATTTTGGCACCAGTCAAGTTACAGGTAGTCCGAGAGAAAAAAGAAAAAATATTTACTGCTCTTCTAAATCTATTTTCCATGTACATCGAAAGGTCTTTTAAAAATACATACTGATTTCTTTCAAGGAACACTATTAGTGAAGGTCCTCTACTGTTACCCTTCGTACAAGCAAGTCTTACACATTGATACAATTGTGTTCAGAAATAACTTCTTTAAAGATATTAGAGGACACAGGACTGCCAACAACACAGTATGCATAAGAAAACTGATTCACTTTGTATTTGTTACTTACATGTTACTGGCCAGTCAAACATTTTGAACTGACTTCAGTCTGAAACTGCTACGCCAGTTAGCCTGCTAGAAGAGATTTCTTCAAAAAACAGTTTAAACTCTTAGGTGAGTATTCCTTCGTATGGAGAGAAAGTCTCTCGAGTCATATAGTGGCAGATATTTCAGCATCAAATATTAAAATCAGCTCTGAGTTTAAACCCTTGCAATAGTAAAATTACAAAATGTGTACAAAAAACCTAATTAACATTTTTCAGTCAAAAGTTTCTACCAAATCATGTAGGCTCAGAATGCCTCACACCAGCGTCCATCCTTAAAATCAATCATAAGTATGGAAACATAGAGCTAGGCTTGCTTAATTTTTTTCAGAGTGTGGGAACTGCTGTGCCTTTGCCATTTATTATATTTAATTCTATAAACTAATCAGTATTACACTGCAAGGCAGAAAATTGGTTTTCAGAACTGTATCTGCCTTGCAATGTTCCACAGGTGTACCACCACTCAAACCCAGAGTGTGCTGGGTAAAAAAGCACTTAAAAAGTTCCCAAAGAAAGTTGCCTGGATTTTTGCACTCTCTGAAATCAGTGAGTAGGGCTACATCAGCAATCAATGTGGACCATTAAGAGTTGCTTTATAAGGTAAGACAAATGGTGCTGAGTACGGGATGACCTCACCATACCCGTTAAGATTTTTTTTCACTGCAGACTGAGTTGGGGCTATTTGATGAGCCACAGGAATGCCCCAGTTTATTTTGAAAATCAAGTGCTTTAAGACCCTTCCATGACATAAAGAACAGTAAAAAGAAAGACCATTATTTACTTTAAAAATGCCTTCTGATGCAAACTGAAAACACTAGCGTAGAGATACCCAGTGACAACTATTGACTTACCAGATAACAGTTACAGTCTTCATGATACTTCTGTAAGACTGCAACCAGCATGTTTGAGCAATTCTTTTGAGGTGTCTCA
This sequence comes from Galbula dea, assembly GCA_013399015.1. NCBI lineage: Eukaryota > Metazoa > Chordata > Aves > Piciformes > Galbulidae > Galbula > Galbula dea. The sequence continues at coordinate 32,497 of VWZX01006271.1, forward strand.
CTATAACTAGCCTACCGTACTTGAAAAAGCAACAGCAAAGAAAGTGCCCCCTTGATTCTCATCAGAGATTATGTTTCTGTCAGATAGAGACCATTAGAGAAGGTGCTAACTTTTGCCTGGTAGCATAGGCTGGGTTTAGGAAAGAATTACAGCAAATCTGATGCTAGGTCAGCTACATCTAACCTGCCACTGCCATACTTTAGTTGTTACTATGAGAAATAAAGTAAGCAAATAACAGAAAAAAAGACAAAATAGAAGTAATAGGGTGTACATTTTTGCTTGTATGTCAGTCAGTAAAATAGCAAGTTTGATGCCAAACATCTTCCTCTACAATAAAGGTACATATTTCTCAGCACAATTAAAAGCAAATTTAAAACCATGGAACACGGACATTTAAAATGTATTGTGATAAAGATATTTTAACTGTAGAATCAGACTTGGAATAAAGATCACTAGAGAAGCTTGCAGAATGAAACTGTTTATAACACAATGCTATTATTAACAAACTGGGCATGATCTGCTCCAGACTAATCAGTTACCGGAGGATCACCGTGTCCACCTTTCCTCAATTCAATTCACAATACCAATTCTCTTATAGCCTTTTTGAGTAGGATGGAAAGCACACCCATGTTGACATGATTTTTAAGACTCACTTAACAAAAGCTTTTGTGCATCTGAGAACCTGTATTAACATTCCTCAGATTCTACGCTCTGGTCCATTCAACATTCCCTTCATAGCTTCTAGAAGCTATAGTCAATTTTATTACTTATCTTTGGTATAAGGAGGTTTTTTCCCTGTTTATTACTGGTCTTCCACATAATTTAGTCATTGTCATCTACGACTAGCTACACTACGTTTTTTTCAGTGATGAGGAAGATGTATCTTCTTTTACCATATTTTCATGATTTTATCACAATGCAAATCACAGTTGTCTTTCATGACAACTTTTAAAATAACTTTGCTGAACAAACCCTTTGCTGACATCTGTGGGACACCTTCACTTTCAGGCTGTGCTTAACTGCTCAGCACTCTCACAAAAAAACCTGAATGTGCTTCTCCTTTTCATCTCTTCCTTTGTCAAAGCGTTCACCCTTCTGTGAAGCCACTTTGATCAACTTCTCTTTTCATTGTGACTTTTAAGCCACAGAAATTACTCACCAGCTCAGGCCTTTCCATCAGTGCTCCATATGCACCTTTCACTTCTGTAAAAGGTTCTCATACGTGTAAGCACCCACCACAAGTCAGTATTTCATACTGCTCCAAGCATGCTGAGTTTGTCCAAATGTTTTCCTCCAGCTCTCAAACACCTTGGAAACACTGATCTGCTGCTTGGGTATTTAGAAATATAATTGTGATACATCACACTACAGCAGATAAAGGGAGAGTAGAGGCTACATACTTATGTAGCTACTGAAAATCAAAGAATTTCCAAAAATACGTATTTTTTAAAGTCATTTAAGCTCATAGGGACTACACCAAAGAGTGTTGAACCTTTGACATTAAACAGTTGGTGACTCAAACACACATCCTTGCTTCAGAGTCATGGAAGTCACCAGGTAACACTCAAGTCTAGCACAGTATATACCTCTGCTGAAAAGCGTTGCTCCCTCAACTCATGCACAAAATCATTTTTAAGAGTGAAACATACCTTCATTTTAAAAGAAGACAGTTAGAAACAATTTATTTAGAGATCACAGGTGCACTAGATGTGCACACAGGTACACAGTAAAGGTGCAGTAAAATAGACCTAGAATACATTTTAGACTAAGAAAGCTAACAGAAACTTCTGGACAAAAAGTTTGCCTTTCTGGCAAATCAGATCATTCCTGAAGTCTGGTGGAAAGAGATAATTATATCTTAGTGGGGTGTTCCATTTCTTCATTATTTCTGCAACGTACCTAGGCAGTAACATATTCCTGCAATACAGATAATGGGGCAAAATACAGAATTCTATGAGTTACAGAATTAGAGAAATATTTGGGTTGGGAAGGACCTTGAGAGATCATCTAATCCAACTCCTCCTGCTGGGGGCAGGGAAGTCTTTCAGGCTGCTCAGAAATATAACACTTCCACAGATAGGGCATGAACAACTTCTCTGGGTAACCTGTTTCAGTCTCTCATCACCCTCAGCATAAAATATTTCTTCCTTCTGTCTGATCTAAACCCACCTTATTATCAGTTCAAAACAATTGTCCCTTGTTCTCTCCATTAGGCTTTGATAAAAAGTCTCTCATCACCTTTCTTATAAGCCTCCTTTAAGTATTGAAAAGCCACGATAAGATCTGCCCAGCACCTTTTCTTCTCCAGACTGAACAACCACAACACTCTCAGCCTTTCTTCATAGGAAAGATGTTCCAGCCCTCTTGACCATTTTTGAGGCTCTCCTCTGGACCCGTTCTAACAAGTTCATGTCTTTCTTGTGCTGGGGACTCCACAGTTGGACAAGATACTCCAGGTGGATTCTCAACAGAGTAGAGCAGAAGGGCAAGATCACCTCACTAAACCTTCTGGCCTTGCTTCTTTTTATGCAACCCAAGATATGATAGGCTTTCTGGGCTGTAAGCATATAGTGCTAGCTCATATGCAACAATCTAAAGATATATTAATGCTTCTTTCAGGTTAACAAATTCCAATCTGCTCAAAAAACCTGGTTTTTTTTGTGGGGGGTTTTTTCTTTGCTTTTGTTTTTTGGGTTTTTTTTAATCTGTGACCATAAACTAGAACCTGCCAGTGACAAATAATAAAATTGCATTGATGTCTTTTTGTTTCACTCCACCCGCACAATAAATTAATAAACTACTTTCACACTTACAAGATGTCAATGTGTCAGTCTGCTGGTTTAAATCTATCAATTTTTGATAATGTAGACAGAACCTGCATCAAGTAAATTATTTTTAAAACCTGATGGTATTTAATGGTAGCAATCAGAAAACAGTACAAAACAGAAAGCATTTGATTAACTAGGGAAAAAATGTAGAACCAAACTGAATACCAAAAGCAAGCATCTGTGATAATTATTTGTGATTTGTGATTAATTATTTGTGATTATTCGTGATAATTTGATAGTCTTCCTTTGTCTTTTGTTCTGCATGAATTCACAGAAGATAAACTATTTTCCTATGTCTATAGCTGGTTGATGGATATTTGCATTCAAAACTTCCCCATGACTTTGTCAATGTAATTTAGAAAGCTTCTTCCTTCTCCTCAGCTTTCTTCCTACTCCAAATGCTAAACCTATGAAGGCCAGGTTAGAGCAAGAGATGCAGTCTTAGCTATATGCAAGTTCATAGCTGTATTTGATTTTTTTCAGTAGGGCTTAATTTTCATCCATGTAATCTAACAGGAATCATTTCTCGGGACACTTTTTTATTAAGGCTATACTCTCTGTTACACAAGTATCTCTCAAATTCCTACAACAGAATTGGAAAAAAAAATGTGGTTGGAACTTCATAAACAATTAGTCTCTCTATTTAGAAGACAGTTCTGCTCAATCTTGTCTATCATCTGCAGGTTTACATGAAAGTACAAACTTTAACTATCTGGCTGTCTTTTATGACCAAATGGGAAGGTGCAAAATACCCATCAAAGATTTTCTGAGTAAGACTGTTTTCTGGAAGGATGCTTTTGTCATACAGTCTTAATGACCTGTACAACAGCTAGTGATAAAGTCAACAACCCTCTGTCACTCATAACTGGAGACAGCAATTCATTCAGAGAATTTGAGTTAATGCTAAGTAATGCTCAAGACCAGTGAACATGCTAAGCATAACAGGAGAAAGCTGCTGTGCTGATTTGCTTATGCAGTTGTGTGGACATTGGGCCCCATCCTCACAAAACAGTTACAAAAGTCAGCAAAAAAAAGCAACTGCATTTTTAAGTAAATGGGGTTAGCATTTAAGCATGCTTTAGAGGTAGTCAGTTGCTTTTTTCACTGTCATACATACGTTAAATATTACTCATTTCCTCCTCTAAAAAGAGTATTGGCATTAGTTTGGACTAAACTGAAGTGATGAAGCAAAGGGATGAATGGGAGGAAGAGAAAAATAATATTCAGTTTGGAGATGGTACAAGAATATCTTACTTAGTTTAGAGAAGGAAATGCTTTGGCCTTCACAACTGATTCTCTATTCAGTAAAATAAGACTACCTACCCAACTCTTTCACACACAGACAAACTTAGGCAAAGCAAGGGAAATATAGCAAAACAGAGAGCGAAAGTATGGAAAAGTGACAAACAAAAATAGAATGAGTAGTGTATAGAAAAAACCAGCATTTCCTAACAGAAAAATAAGAAGGCAGTCATAAAAGACAGGTATTTTCTTCATTGAGATTTTAAAGTTTTTAGGACACATACCCTAACCTTATATTTTGACTCACAATCATGCTGTGGTTGTTTTTGAAGCAGAAGTCCCTCTTCTGCTGAAGGAAAAGCTCTGCGCTGAGCAGTATCCACCACTGGAAAACCTTCCTTTCCTCTCCAGAGCCCCTCTATCTTCTGGGGCTTCCTTCCCATTCAGGGGTGGCACAAGACATAACACTGCTTGCTACTTGCTGCAAGCACATTTTGTGGACCTAGATCCAGACCACCTGTGATGGCAGGCTAGCTTCCTAAGCAGAAGACTTCCTAAGCAGGGCTGTTATTTAGCCTCCAGCTGAGGGCTGAGACACGTGTCTAAACTGGGACCTCTGCTATTGCTGGAGTTAAAACTGAGAAATTAGAACGCAAGAGCACATCTGATTTCATCTTGCCTACAGGGGCATTATGTACAGGCAGAAATCGGGCAGAATGATAAATAAGCAGCCTGCTTTCTACCAGCCATGTTCCCATCCTTTAAGAGTCTTTGTCTCAGAGTAGCTATTCAAGCTTCATAAAGGCTATTGAAGCAGTTTCTTGGCAGGAAAACTTCGTAATCCCTTTGGTCAGCAAAGACACTACAGTAGAGAAATTAATTTGACCCATGTCCTGCACAGTAATGATGAATCCTCTAATGAATGCAAAATTACAATTTTCCTATTGCATAACTATTAAATATCTATTACATGATGGCAATGACAAGATTCTATTTCAGCTATGTAAGAAGTTAAATAATTTTGAATTTTAGCTTCAACTGAAATACTGTGTACTCATGTCACTGAAATACTAATAATACAATAAAAACACAAGTTCATGTTACTTTTGAATTTATGTGCTTCGTTTGAAGTACACCCTGGGGTCCTAACTTTTCTGGGGATTGGTGAAGGCATAACAAAATGTTCATTAAAAAACATCAACGTGCAAAGGTATCTCCTATATCAAACATGGGCAAACGGAGTGGAAAAATAATTTGGTTTGTAACAATACAAGAGTGGGACTGATTAGATAAGATTCCCAACTAATGCTTTTCTGAGAAAGCCATGTCAAATTAAGAATAGGGAAAAATCTTCTGTTTGAACAAAGACAGCAATTCATCTAAAGGTTAGTAATGGAAAAGAACAATGCAGACACTGCAAAGTTATAAAATAGTTTGAAATAAACCAGTGCAGATTAATCTGACCTAAAAGCTATTGATTTTACTGTAATAAATCCCACAGCTGCAATTGAATTAATCAATAAGAGGAGATAGGCTTAATACAAACAAAAGTAGACTCCTTCAGTAAAATAAAGGAAGCAGAAGTTACTCCTTAGGATCAAGATTACACAAAACCTTTGAACAGAGAGAAGCCATCCACTGAAGCATGTGCAAGCATGTGTTGAAGAACATTATTAAACAGAAACAATTTGCTGCATCACAACTTAATGTAGAGCTCAAAAGTGAGAAATTGCTTTACGAAGTCCATTAAATATAAAAAGCACACTTAAACAATACACAGGAGTCCACACACTGCCATGTCAGGCCCAGTTCCTTCAAAGAGCAACTGTTGCTCACTTTTCACATGTTATAAAGCTCTAGCTGCACTGCAAACAATGCCAATTAGAAAAAAATCCCAATTAGAAGCAATGAGATGAGACTGCAGTTTACAAAGCACATTAACTGGTTTCACAAGCACATGCATAACAGACCAAGAGAAAACTGTTTTAAAGGCACAGCTGCACTTGGTCAGACACAAACAGCAGGGTTGGAACTACATGATCTTTAACGTCTCTTCCAACTCTGACGATTCTATGATTCTATATGGTATCTATGTGAAAGGCTGCAGATCCCCCTACTGATTTTGTAAGCAGCAACTTTTCAACAGAAATTCCTGTTATTTTCAATTATGGAGATTAATGGATGTTTTTCCTCCAGAAAGATTTATCTTTAGCTTGCTTTCCTCCAAGATTTGCTGACATATGGCCTTCTGTATCCATTTCATGTATCATATTTCAGAAAGGAATATGGAAAGACTCTGTCATGATTGGCTAGTATTTGCCAAAAAAAGCCCCCATTAGAGACGTGTCCAGCTAGCCACTTCACTGAACAGTACAATTACAATTAAAAAAAATAAAATAAAACAGGTCGTGTAAATACATTTTTAAAAATTCCTTTAAAAGGAAAGGAAATACTTGTCACTTTCTTAATTAAAGCCTTTAAGCCAAACCTGAACTTATTTTACCTATTATGCTAAAAATCATGGTATACTGCTAGTGACTTTATTAGGCTACCATCAGCCATGTAATTAAGGGTAATTTGAAGCGAGGTTTTCAGTTTGAATTCAAGCTATTCATCTTTAAGTCATCAATGTTATAAAAATGAGGTCTGTTTATAAACTGACACATTTCCCAGATATTTTCTTCTGGGAAATTGCTTTGCCTATTACAAACAAGGTTATAGAAATTAAAAACAAAACCAGAAAGACAGATTTCCTCTTTTCTTTCACATCTGTTTCAGAGGATGATCGCAGTACCAAAATAGCAACAATGGTTTAACAACCTCCTAAGTTAAAACCAGGAGATCTAAGGCAAATTTTGCACTCCACAACAGCCTTTCTGCATTACCCTTGTTATTGAGGACCCTACTGTTCTTTAAATGGATTCAGCAGAAAAAGGACAGATGTTCCCTACTGACATCAGAGAGTCAAGAGTTTAAAACACTCCTCTGCCCATATCCTCTCAAACCTGTCCTTTTCCCTCCTCAAAATTAATTCAGTCACCTTTTCACTGAATCCATATCCAGTCAGTGTCACCTCTATGGATCTGCTCCCATTGCGAAATGTTCCTGGGGACTCAGAAAAACCCCAAAACTAGAGCAAATCAATTCTTCTAAGAAAACCCAAGACAAACCACTTGCAAGCAGTAGAAATCCCAGCTGCAACCAGTGGTCTACAGGCCAAGCCCTGTGTTTTCTTTCAGTCTCAACACACAGAAATCCCCTTCAGGTGGACGTTGTGGACCATTTCCTCAGCACACAAGGTCCACAGCATGGCTCATGGTTATGCTTCTGAGGTTTCATGCAGCCACGCAGCTTCTCAGCTGGTGCAGGTGTATATAGCTTATACTTTAGAACTGCAGCCCTGAGCTATCAATTGTGTCTTTATCAGTCCTCAAGGTTTTGCATTAATGATTTTAAAATGACTGCTTGTTCTGCAAATGAAGAAAAGAAGAAACACTGAGATTATTTTCTGAGAGTTTGTTGTCACTGAGAGCTATGTTTTGTAGCCTACTTTCTCTCTTTTGTACCTCATTCTATACTCCTTTCCTTACAGACTAAAGATGAGAAAGGTTTCACCTGGAAAGTTCACGCCAAACATGAATCTTTCAAAGAGTCTGCAAAGCCCACAGATAAATTTTACACCATAGGAGCAGTCTAGAACAAACAGGAAGATACTTCCCTCTTAGCCCTTTTATGTGTTTTCAACTGAAGCTAAGAATTTTGATATAAGCACAAGCTGAGCCATCTGTTGGTTTCAGTTGCATTTACACCTTCTTGGTTTACACTCATTGCTTCCTCTCTGCCAACACGTCTGATGAGTGCGCCCACATTCACACTGAAATGGAAAAAACAAAAAACCCTATGTGAGCCTCTAAAATGAAGCTGGAGTTGTTCTCAGTAGTGTCTTATCTCAAATCCTTTGCAGGTTTTCTTTGCTTGCAAGTTGTAAGAGGAAATGATTACTCATTCTGCTTGGAAATTGCCCTGCATCCCACTGCTAGCTAAAAAAAAAGTTCAAAAGAAAAAGTAAGTTCTAGCAATAACTTTCTCTAAGTCAGTTTTCTTTGACTACTTCACTAAATACATGCTTCAAAAATGCAAATGATGACTCTTTTACCCACTAAAAGAATAAATGTAAATAAGCTGTCTCCACAGTGCTCAGGAGGTCTATCAGCTATTATTTCAATATAGAAATATTGCTTAAAAACAGAAAGGAAGAAATAAAAGTAATTTTTTTTTTTTTTATATTTTAGAAGTAGTGACTATTTTCTTAAATTTTCCTGTGGTCCATTAATTCATTTGTTGAAAACTGAAGGACAAATCTTAAAAAAGGTCTTCAATACAGCAATCTTATTTTATTAAACTCATAATGTGAATCCACACACAATGTTCACCTCTCATACATGTATAGTCATGTTCTTCTGTCTACACATTAACATAAGGACATTGGAACACCTAAGAACAGGATTCACAGGAACCTCTTCTGCAAAACATGCATATGACAGAATGTACAGAAGGGCAGAGACTTTAGTCTAGCCTGGGAATGAAATGAGCACTGAAAAGAGATTTAAATCTTTGATGCAGACACCTAGCATCTAACTCAACTATGATGCACCTTCTAACACCACAGAATCCACACCCATTGCCTGATGAATCAGATGAATACCGACTTCAAACAAACCCATTAAAACATTCTTAAAGAAACTTATGCACTAAAATGCAATGCTACAGAAGATACTAAGCCAAACTGCTCCCTCGTATACTGATACCACTGTAAAGATTACCCCAGCATATTATTTCACTGAAGGGCTAGACTGCTTATTCACTTTCACAAACAAACCATTGATGTGCAGTATAAAGTAACTGACAGCACCTAGTGGTATTTTCATTTGTCAGTCATCTCTGCAGAAAGAAATGCTGTACTCTGTTCTTGATTTTAGCTCTGCTAACTACAGTGTGGCAGCTGGAAGTATAATACAAAAAATACAAAAGAAACAATCACAGGCATGGGTATCCATTTCTATCTTCTCTTTTGGCTTGGTTGTTTTGTTGCCACCTCCACACCTCCCTGCTCCCACCCCCCAGATAACAAAGCTCAAAAGATGAAAAAAAGCTTTTAATTTTTTTTTTTCTTTTTCTTTTACCATGCCCACATGAAGGGATCAATTTGGAAAAAAAAAGGTAATAATTATATTTAGAACTAGTAGAAATTGTCACAAGCAGAGGCATTTTAAGTCAGATGGTAGCAGGCAAAAAGCTGGAAAGGGACACAGCGAGGGCAGCTGGCCTGAACTCACCAATGGGAAGCGCCATACCATATAGTGTATAAAGCTACAGCTTTGTTTGCTTATTTCCACGTTACCTCAGTAATTGACTGGGTATTTGAGGAAAACTATTGCTGTCTGGATGCTCCATGCCACTGGTCCTCATCACAAAAGTTCACTAAGATCAAAGCTAAACATGTACATGTTTTTGAAAACACCTGGTAGGCATTACAATCATAACAAAACCCAGGAGAACTGTTTTAAGCTTTACCTTTGAAACATCACTTTAAAAAAGGAAGGAGACAACAGAACTTCTCCATGTCCACGTGTATCTCACAGAATCATGAGGTAGCTTACTACATCTTTCAAGGTGTCAAAAAAAAAAAGAAGAGAGAAACTACTCTCCATATTACCTGCCCAACATGACTCTATGGACTACAGTCACCTCTTTACTTAGTTCTCAAAGATAGACTATAAAACTGGTTTTGGTTTGTTTCTCAGCTGCACAGATACAATTTTTGTTACAAGAGTACAATATAATCAAATGAGAGTTAATTAACCTTGCACATTTTTCTAGTTTTCAGACAGAAAATAACATTTTACGCAAAGAAAGATAAAATAACAGTTAAAAACCCCTAAAATGGAAAAACAATAATACAGTAGCAAAATAATTTTCAAAATAAATATAAATCTGCAAATATACTGTATGAACAAAGTATGTGATATTTATTTCCTGCTTAGCTGTTTACAGTTATTAGCATAAGGTACAGTGCTGTTGCTTATGGTAGATAAACTAAGCAGGAACAGTTGAAAATTGGCAATTTCATTCTTATTTTTCTTATGACCAATTCTGTTGCTCTTCTCTAGCGAACCTGAAATTCAGCCTCAGAAGAGTAAGTTGTACAAGTTGTTGATAATCAGGAGTAAAGCAGCTGCCACGGCAAAAGGGACCAAAACAAAAAACCCTCCCGAAAAACCCAGACAAACAAAAAACCCCTAACCAAAACTGCAGAATTTTATTCTCAAAAAGTAAATAAAAGTAAGAATCATTGTTCTCTCCTCACAATTGTGACCAGGCTTTTCATGGCCCACTTTTCAGAAGGCAAAAGGCAACAAAGAACAAAAAATGCAGACAGTTTAGTGCACAGTTTCCCCCTTGTCTTGTCCTCTACTCCAGTTGTTTGCTGCCATTAAAAAGCTCTCCTTTCTCTCAGAAAGTAATGCACCTTTTGACAGACCTTTCTAAATCTTCCTGAAACACAATAAAATAGGGTATCTAGTGCAAAGGAAATAAAAGCTTGTTGTGAGAAACTCTGAACCAGATGAGGAGGCTCTCTTATGAGGTGCATGGGCCCTGCAGCCATGGTAACTACTCAACTGAAAGATCAACCTGAGTGTTTCAGGAATAGGATCATCACCTCCTGCTCTCCTATTAGAACAGTATCTTGGGATCCAAAGAAAGACTTCACAAAACAGATTAAGTTCTGAAAATCTAAACTAATTGGCATACCATTTCTTTGTAGAACTTATTAAACACAGTCGCCTCTGCCAATACATTACAAAGGAGCACAAGATGATCAAATATATCAAGGTAATATAGAACTCCTATTTTAACATCCACAATATATGAAAAATGGGATTGCAATCCACTAGAAAGAGAGAAATCTGATTTTTTTCCTAATATTTTGAATATTTGTCTTATGGGAGGCAAAATATATGGTCATTTTATATTAAGTATAGTATTGTATTTCTAGCTCAACGGCCTTTTTTTTCATGTTTTCTGCAGTGTTTATTTACTCATCCATGTGCTTCAAAATAACTTAGAAATATATTCTGGTAGGAAAGAAAAAAGTAAAGTCTAATTTTGCTGTAATACAAACTTTGTTATTATGGCCTGGTGTTTCAAGACTGCTGTCTAAGAAATCTAAAGAATATTTGTTCCAATTGTATTACTGCTAACTGTATCACTTCCAAACTTGATTCCCAAAGCATATTCACCCCATATACCTCATTCTGTAAAGTCAAGAATTAGACTAAAGATAAATTTAACCTTTTGTTTTGTTCTTACTCAAATTACAAGAAAGAACAGTAAAGAATACATGATGATATCTGTTTACTTCCCACAAGAACAAAAAATGCAAAGCAAGGTGATTAAACAGATGTGAAGGACCTAAGGTTTAGAGCAGAGATTCAACAACCTGACAAGCATGTGAAGTCACATCAGACGTCACTGCTAGGTACAATCTGAAATAAGAGTATAATCTAAATTTTCAACACCTCTGAGGGTAGAGTTTTTGTTGCCTTTCTTTCAGAGAGACAATGTAGGCGCTAATTCTTTTTTTAAGATAAAGCCCCCTAAAAGAGTTGTCTAAGTGAAAGACTGCACTTTCTGAATTACCATTCACATTTGATAGTTTTGCCCAGACTTAGCAGGTGGAAATCAGAACAGCTGTTCAGAAACTGCAAGGAATCTTATTTATTCACATTTATATACATATACAAAACCCACTACAACCATCCGTATGTTATAAGGCATTTTGAATACTTGAAAATTCAATTCAGTAAAAAACTAAGGGATTTCTGAAGGATTTCCAGATTGCAAAGGAATATGCTTTCTTCCAGTGCCAGCAGAGCACCACATAAGGAATACTGCAGTTAATCTACTTGAGGCATAGCAGAAGGAGAAAAGCATATTTAGAAGTCCTAATATAATGAAGAATAACATATTTTCCCCAAGCTTTATTTTTACACTTTCTTACTAGATTGTGGTAACAGTTCAAACATTCCCTCTGATCTTGCTTCTACCATTGTAACAGCATGTTTTTAGGCAGATACACAAACAGTAACTGGCATACAAGCCAATACCATTACTTGAAGGCATGTCTCAAAATCCTACAAACAGACAGCATGGTTCAAGGAACTCAGGATGAATTATCATCATACTGTTACAATTAACTGCACATATAAATCCTGCATTATTGTTGTCTTCTGAATGTTTTTCACATATAGCCCTCTATACTCTAACTTGTAGTGACAAAGACATGGGAGCTTTAATCTGACAGTCTTGTTTAATTATAAAATAATTATAAAATCTTTGCACAAAGCATGGATGCATTTTTTTAAACTGGTAACATTTATGTTTTCAGTGATTCTGATCAATGTTTTTGAATTGCCCAAACATCTGGCCATATTGAAAATGACAAAGACAGCTACAAAACTGTAGATGTTTCAGGAAGTAGCTAATTATTTTCAGATCTGCCAGACTTCATTATTTACATGGTTAAATATCCTCTATGCTACTTAAATTATAATTTTCATCTCCATAGTCTCGCCAAAAGAAAAGTACCACTTTCACTGTCATCTGATTTGATAATTCAAAGACATCCTTTGAGTATAGACTTTTTCATTATCACTGTAATGATCATAAAAAATTTCCAAATAAAAGTGAAATTCAAATGTTATCACGCTAATGCATTTCAGCTGTTTGTATCAGAGCAGGCTAAGTTAGTGAACAACATTTATTACCAAATTTATTTTATCATAAATGTAATCAACTATAACAAAAATGGAACTATCATACTCCTTTTAACATTTTACTCAAGCTTTTTTCTGCCTGCAAAGAATTCTAGTTATGAGCTTCATTGTGCCAAGGATAGACAAGTCTTTTCCAGACACTTACCCTCTGACAGCATGAATAAGTCTCAATGATGGATAGGCGGTTTGCACTTTCAATTTATTCTTAAGGATTAATGCATTAACCCACTCCACATGCTTCTCTCCACCTTTGACCATGAAAGCAGGGATCCACAGGACACTGTCATTCAGCATAGATAGTCTACGCACAAATCTTTCTCTGTCACTCTCATTCCGAAAGCCTCCAAATGCTCTTTGTACAACTGATGGGTTCATAGTAATAAAATCAGATTTAATTCCCACATCGGCAGCAAACTGCATCACAGGAGCTAGATTGCATCTGAAAAGGAAGAAATTAATGGAAAAATGAAGATAAATATGACACATTAACTCAGAAAAATGTGTGCCTGAAGGGAAAGTTGAAAATGAACACATAAGCTAATTTCAATTTAACATGAGAAAAAAAATACCAGCAATAACAGGTAACACACAGCATTCTACCCAACTTGTATATTAATCAGACAAATTTTTAAAAAACAATAATGGTACCTAATGTTGCAAGAAAAAAAATTTGTTTACACTTGAAAACCATGTCATCATGTTTTAAAATGCATCAACAGCTAGAGTAGCTCTTACGAATAGGAGTATGCTTTCTAACACTTACCTTTCATTAGTGTTCATTTGTTGTTATCTTGCCAACAGCTCACATTCTTAAGGGAAGCCATGGCAGCCAATTAAGGTATAAGTTATACAGGTTAGTCATTGCTTTTTTTTTTTACAATACAGTATTTAAATGCAATTTACAAATTAATTTTACCCCATATTAAATGAGGCTCGAGTATTTTGGGTTTTGGTATTATTGACTGCAGTTGATTGGATTTTTGAAATCTAGTATTTTCATTACATATAGAATGGAAATTTTTGGGAAAAAAGTATTAAGCTTTCCATTTTCTCTTGATGTCTGATTTTCAAACCTTGTTTAATTTTGCAGAGGCTTTGTACTTTTTTCTAGACTTGAGAAAAAGGTCTCTTCAGGCCTTTGTGCAGCGGTTTTCTACCTCAGTTATATAAATAAATATATATGTAACTGCACAAAGGCAGCATTCTCCATGGACAGCACTGGATGCAGGTGAAAAAATAAAACTCAGAAATTAATTGTGACCAGTATGATCCAACAGAAACAAATTACCTCCACAACATTCTCAGTTAATTAGTCTGTATCTGGTACGCCCCAAGGAAGTATCCTTATAATGAATATTTTCACAATTTAACAAACTGCTCTATTGAAGTGAAGGATGCTAAGAAGCAATGCTGAAACATAGATGGTCCTTCAAAACATTTGCATGTTATTGCATTCCTAATATAAATAGTATTGTTATTAGTTTTGTCATTCTTTTCTGGTACAATAAACTTTTTATCTAAGCTTATTCTTTCACAAACAGCTGAAAGTAGCTTCACAGTCATAGGCCCTGGTTTTCATGGTGGACTTTAATCACTCTGATATCTTCTGGAGGAACAACACAGCAAGGCACACACAATTGAGGAGGTTCTTGGAAAGCACTGACAGTAGCTTTCTGACACAGCTGATGGAGGAGCCGACAAGAAAAGGTGTGCTGCTAGGCCTCACACTAACAAACAAGGAAAGTCTCGCTGAAGGCTCAGGGTAGCCTTGGCTACGGCGACCGTAAGATCATTGAACTCATTATCCTCTAAGGAGGAAGTAGGGCAGTGAGCAAGATCACAACCCTTGACTTCAGGAGAGTCAACTTTGGCCTCTTCAGGGACCTTATTGGAAGAATCCCATAGGAATGTGCTCTAGAAAGGAATCAAGACAGTTGGTTAATATTCAAGGATCACTTTCTCCAGGCATAAGAGTGGTGCATTCCCATGGGCAGAAAACTGAGCAAAAGTGCTAGAAGACTTGCACAGACAAACAAGGAACTCCTGTCAAAACTTAGGCATACACAGGAGGTACACAAGAGGTGGAAGCAGGAACAGACCACCTGGGATGAATACAAGGGGGTTGTCAGGCTATGCAAAAAGGCAACAAGGAAGGCTAAGGCCCAGCTGGAATTAAATTTGGCTAAGGATGTCAAAGATAACAAGAAGGACTTCTCTGAATTTATCAATAACTAAAGGAACACCAGGGAAAATGCAGGCCTGCTACTGAGTGGAACAGGGACACTTGCTACAATGGTTGCAGAGAAGGCTGAGATAATGAATGCCACCTTTGCTTCAGCCTTTACTGCCAAGGCCAGTACTTGGAAATTAGAGACCATTTAGTCAAACCTGACGTCCACAAGTCCATGGGCACTGAGGGGATGCACCCACCAGAGCTAAGGCAACTGGAAGATACCATCACTAAGCCACCTGCAATCATGTCTGAGAGGTCATGGCAGTCAGGGGAGGTGCCTGAAGACTAAAAGAAAGCAAATGTTACCCTAGTCTTCAAAAAAAGCAAGAAGGAGGACCCAGGGAATTACAGGCCAGACAGCCTCACCTCATTCCCTAAAAGTAATGGAACGGCTTATCCTGGAGGCTTTCTTTAAACACATGGAAGACAAGAAGGTGATCATAAATAGTCAGCATGGATTCATCAAAGGGAAATCATACTTAACAAACCCGATTGCCTTCTGTGATTGGATAACTAGTTGGATAGACGAGGGGAGGGCAGTGGATGTTGTCTATCTGGACCTCAGCAAAGCATTTGACACTGCTTCCCATGATATCCTCATAGGCAAGCTCAACAAGTGTGGGCTGGATAAGTGGATGGTGAGGCGGACTGAGAATGGGTGAACTGCCAGTCTCAAAGGGTTGTGATCAGTGTCATGGAGTCTAACTGGAAGCCTGTAAATAGGGTCAACACTTGGGCGAATATTGTTCAATTTATTCATCAGTGAGCTGGAAGAAGGAATAGAGTGTCTCCTCAGCAAGTTTGCTGATGATACAAAACTGGGAGGAGTGTCTGACACCCCAGATTGTTGTGCAGCCACCTAGAAGGATCTCAATAGGCTGGAGTGCTGGGCAAGAAGAACCTTCCAAAATTCAACAAAGGCAAGTGCAGAGATCTGCACCTGGGAAGGAGTAAGCCCATGCACTAATGTAGACTGGGGCTGACCTGCTGGAAAATAGCCCTGGAGAGCAGGACTTGGGGGTCCTGGTGGACAAAAAGTTGTCCATGAGCCAATACTGTGCTATTGTAGCCAAGAAGGTCAATGGTATCCTGGGCTGCATTAGCATGAGTAACAAGCAGGATGAGCTGGAGGCCATGGTCCAATTGGATAGCTTTGACCTAATTGCTATCACGGAAACATGGTGGGATGATTTGCATGATTGGAGTGCGGCATTGGAGGGCTACAGGCTATTCAGAAGGGACAGGTTAGGAAGGAGGGGTGGGGGTGTTGCCCTCTATGTTAAGAGCTGGATAGACTGTGAAGAACTGGTTCTGAGTAACAGGTGTGACCAGGTTGAGAGCTTATGGGTGAAACTTAAACATCAGAACAAAGATCATCTTGTAGTTGGAGTCTATTACAGGCCACCTGATCAATTGGAGCATGTTGATGAGGCCTTCTTGCTTCAACTNTTGTAGTGATCATGCCTTAGTAAAGTTCACAATCTCTACAAACATAGGCATGGCACAGAGCAAAGTCCAGACTCTGAACTTCAGGAGGGCGAATTTCCAGCTGCTGAAGGACTTAATGGGTGAGGTCCCCTGGGAAACTGTCCTTAGGGATATGGGAACCCATCAGAGCTGGCAGTTCTTTAAGCACACTCTTCTCAGAGTGCAAGAACTCTCCATCCCTCTGTGCAAGAAACTGAGCAGGGCACGAAGGAGACCGGCGTGGCTGAGCAAGGACCTGCTTCTCAAACTGCGGCGCAAGAAGGAAATGCACAGACAGTGGAAGCAGGGTCAGGGGGCCTGGGGAGAGTACAGGGAAATGGTTAGAAAGTGT
>VWZX01006273.1:1061-63118 GCA_013399015.1 Galbula dea
TTTCTAGAGATTGTGAACTTTACTAGGGCATGATCACTGCAGCCTAAACTTCCTCCAATCTTGACATCTTTAATGAGTTCTTCCATGTCGGTTAGCACCAGGTCTAGTAGTGCTTTGTATCTGGTTGGTTCATCTAGAACCTGTACCAGAAAGTTGTCATCCACAAACTCCAGAAGTCTCCTAGACTGCCTACAGCCTGCTGTATTGGTCTTCCAGCAGATATCTGTGTGGTTAAAGTCTCCCATCAAGACAAGGGCCAGTGAGCTTAAGGCTTCCTGCAGTTGAAGCAGGAAGGCCTCATCAGCATGCACCAATTGGTCAGGTGGTCTGTAATAGACTCCAACTACAAGCTGATCTTTGTTCTGATGTTTAAGTTTCACCCATAAGCTCTCAATCTGGTCATGCCTGTTACTCAGAGACAGTTCTTCACAGTCTATCCAGTTCTTAACATAGAGGGCAACACCCCCACCCCTCCTTCCTAACCTGTCCCTTCTGAATAGCCTGTAACCCTCCAACACCTCACTCCAATCATGCGAATCATCCCACCATGTTTCTGTGATAGCAATTAGGTCAAAGCTATCCAATTGGACCATGGCCTCCAGCTCATCCTGTTTGTTACCCATTTCAGTAAGGCCTTTGACACTGTCTGAGTATGAGCTGGATAAGCAGACAGTAAGGTGGCTAAACAGCCATGCCCAGAGGGTTGTGAGCAGTGACATGTATTCTAGCTGAAGGTCATTAACTAGTGGTGTATCCTGGGGTCAATACTGGGTCCAATCCTGTTTAACATCTTCATTAATTAATGAATTATGAGGTAGTTTGCTGGTGACACTGAACTGTGAGGACGGGCTGACACACCAGAAGGTCGTGCTGCAATGTCCTCATCAGAGGGGCAGGCTGTAGAAATGGGCTTCCAGGAACCTTATGAAGTTCAACAAGAGAAAGTGCAAAGTCCAGCACCTGGGGAGGAACAACCACAGGCACCAATACATGCTGGGGGCAACTCAGCTGGAAAGTAGCTTTGCAGAAAATGACCTGGACATCCTGGTGAATACCAACTTGAACATGAGTCAGCAACATGTTCTTGTGGCAAAGAAGGCCAATGGTAACCTCATTTGCACTAGGAAAAGTGTTGTCGTCAGGTCACGGGAAGTGATCATTCCACCCTGCTCAACTAGTGAGGCCACATCTGATATATTGCATGCAGTTCTGGACTCCCTAGTACAAAAGAGACATGGACATACTAGAGAGTCCAACGAAGGGCCATGAAGATGATAAAGGGACTGAAGTGCCCCTTCTACGAGGAAAGACTAAGAGCCCTAGGCACATTCAGCCTGAAGAAGGCAGGTTTAACTGTGAAGGAAAGCATGCAGGAGGTAGTAATTGATATGTTATGAACTGTGGTCCTAATGATCTGGATACAGATACTTTACAGATATAGCTGCTAGCCACAGTACCTCATATGTTCCTCATGTATTATACATGGAAATGTTAATGTGTTTTCTCACAGTGGTGGTGCAGTTGTAACACAGCATAATGGCCCCAAAATAACAACTGAAATTAGTTATAATGGTGAATTAATAGTTTTCCTGGAGTTCTGATTAACAGATTTTTGGCTTCTCATTCAAACAAATTAGGGCCCTTAACTGCAGGAATTATGATTTTTTCCCCCAAAATTCTTGAAAGCCATGCCAGAGAGTTCTTTGGGCTTTGTATTTTCTCATACTATTACATTTAAATTCTATACCTTCTATGCTTGCCATTCAGTGAAGAAACCTACAATTATTACAATGCTGCTTCTTCTTGTAGCACTATTCTTTTATTTGTATATAAAGAGCCAAACACTATAACAATGTTATGTAACTTGCAGACAAAACCTAAGTTTCTGCAGGTTGATATTCCTAGAAGTACTGCTTAGAGGTCCTCAGAAGTCAGTATATCATGTAATCTTTGCAATTCTAAAATATAAACTTAAAATCGTAATTCTCTCAAAGAACCCTGTAAATGAAAGTGACTTTGAATAACACTGGACTGAGTAAATCTGTCAAAAAAAAAAAAAAAACCAAAAAAAAGTAAGAACTGAATTAATTCTATTCTTACCTAAACCAGGACAAATACAAAACAAATTATCTTATCTATACTGTTTCATATTACTTATGGAGATGTTTCCAGCAGGTTTCAACTATATCTACTGAAAACACACGCAGTTGGAGTTTCAAATATCTGCTCATTTAATATAGCCAAAGTATGCTAAAAAATGGAATAGCTTGCTGGAACCAAACAATAGTATTTACAGACTGCTTCAGTGGAGGGGGAGGAATAAAAAAGAAAGTGTAGTATGTATTTTAGGTTCGTAGGAAAATATGTTGTTAGCTAGTTGTTATTTATTGAGATTGGTTTTGATTGGTTTGTTTGTTTTGTTCATTAAGGAAGCCCTTCTTAAATGATTCAAGCAGAGAGCAAGCTTAGTCTGGCAAAAACCTGGGACAATTCTCACTTATAAACTAGTCCTGCAAGCCATCAACTGTCACAATATTCAGCTTAGCAAGTTGTACCAAACCTTAGTTCCAGTCTTTAGAGATGCTCTGACTAGGCAATACACTTCATGGAGATCAGACAGAGATGCTGGCTTCATGACATCTCAAAGAAGCTTCTGTAAGCAGAATCCACAGGTTGTGCCACTTAAACAGTTGCTATGTTAATTTCCACCTCTGCCTTTCCATTCCTCCCTACCTGCAGTTGGTTTTTCTTAAAGGATGTAAGCCAAAAGGAGACCACCTCTGACAAAGAGGATATATTTTATATATATATATATATATTTTTATATTTTGAAAGACACCAGTGTAACCAGTTTGTCACGTGAGTATATGCTGATTACAGAGTTCTTGGTAAAATAAATCCTTCCTCTTACAGTCCTCTATTAGATTTGCCTCTCTGAGGGTCTATAGCGAACCCAGCTTCAGGCCACAGGAATAAACCCAGGATGCTACCTTTCAAGTTACACACTGTTCCTGTTTTATTCCAACAGCTGAAGCTCTAGCTTTGGAGAAAACACTGGGGTTTCTCATCTTTTGCCCTCTTCTCTAGATTTTTTATGCATGCAGTTTTTGCCTAATTCTTTGCTCAACAGCATAGAACAAGCTTAATCTCTCCCTCCCAAATGAGTAACTGTCACAACTATGATGACAGGATCACAGCATATGCTTCTTGAAAACAACAACTTCCTAAAATGCAGAGGCAGAAGACTTTCAGACATCCATCTATGGAGAAGTCCTGCCTTCACTGCAGTATGGCTCCATCAATAGAATGTCTTCAGATTTCTTTAACAAGCTGTAAATAACGAAGAGTTTCTTAAGGGGACAACTATAATCAAAACATAGCCTAACATTTACCTCTGCACCTCCCTTCAACCCTTTTGCAGGGTTGTATCTTTGCTTTAGGCATTAAAATTATCCTCACACAGCAACATATTTCAGTCCTATTTCATGACTTGCCTCTCTCTACATTTGTGTGTACCGTAGACATGCAAAGCTCTTCTAGGCTTGCTTAAAGGCATGAAGAAAAATCACTGCAAGTAGGAAGGGATCAAAATGTTCATAAATGGGTTGGTGGAAGAACATGCGCAGTTCAAAATATTTCACAGAAGTTCCTGTTAAGTTATTCAAAGATAAACGTGTCATTTGGGGGTTTTAGGTTGTTGGTGGGTTGATTTTTTTCTTGTTTTGTTTGTTTGTTTGTTTTGTTTTTACTGAATTATTCATTTAAGAGATGTTACTTAGTTTTTCTGAACTACTTGTTCAACAATGCAATGTACATGGTAGATTGAGTTTCATCAAACTACATAACAATCTGAGCTTTATTTTTCCTCTTTTTATTAGCTGATCTCTGTATTTTTGAAAAACAAGATGTAAAGACCAGAAATAAGTATCAGCCAATTACCTATGAGTTCAATGGAGTAAATTAAAAGGAGATGTAATACATACTCTCTGTTCTTAAAATCTTAACCCAAAGTATGACTTACTCAGGAAGAGCACAGAAATTCAATCAAAATGTTGACAGGCAAAAAATATTGTTCTATGTTAAGTGATTTTTACAGACCATGTGATATGATACAATATATTGTAATGTAGATGATATATTAAATAACTTTATGTATGTATGATAGGCTTTTTTCAGCTGCAGCTAAGGATTTTTTTCTTTTCTGAGGAATGTCCTGTCAATACAGACAAAAGCCACTTTTTTCTTTCTCACATATTACAAAGCTCTTTTTCAGTAAAATTTCCCCTTTAACTAACTGGTGTCTGACTGTGTAGTTTCTAAAGCAAAACCTATTCGTATATTACTGTAGGAAAAAAAAATCTTTCAGTTCCCTCTTTTTTTGTAGGGAAAGTGTGTAAAATGAACTTTCTTGCTCTTCTTTGGAGAGTATGCATTTCATGGACTGAAAAAGCCCTTTCTTTCTGAAAGTAGTCAGTCAGACTGTGGAAGACAGATTCCCCTAATATATATGAAGGAAAAGTGGTTGTAAGCAGTGGAAAACTCAAAGCTTTACTGTCTTATTTCTTTATTCAACATAATTTTGACTGATTTTTTTTTCATCTTTCAGAAGACACATAACAGTGTGAACTGCACATGAGTGAGATGATGACATGGATGACAAAAAGTGAGCTAAGCAGGAAAAATAAAGTATGCTACATATATAGTAGCTAGTACTGCAGATGAAATGGTAATTAAGTTACCTTTTCCCAATAATTACCAAGCAATGTCTCGTGTGGTGCTTGTATGTGTGAATGTGTGAGCTAGCTGACACAAATACACCTTTTTAATGGTGATTACTGATGTGCTGTTGATTGTTTTCATGTAGACTTACCAATTACACTATTCTTTTCCCTCTTTTGAAATATGTGAAAAAAATTGGGACATTGTTCATTAATACAATGTATTAATTAATACCAGCTTTGTGAGGAAAAAGAATTACCTAAATATACATTTATGTGTAAATATATTAAAACATTTGTAATCTGGAGAGAAGAAATATCCTGTCATAGCATTTCAGACAGATTGGAGTATTATGTCAGGCTCTTGTTTTTTCTGTCAGGTATGTCTGCTAAACTTCATCACTCACAGATAGCAGTCCAATAAGAGTACTGACAATTACTGCACCACAGGAGATAGACAGACAGATAGACAGATATAGCACATATTTATATAGTATTGTCATAAAGTCTATAGAGAAACAGGCATAGGGAGGAATGAGGCATTCACATTGTAAATCCTGTAAGGCCAAAAGGCAGCAAACGGAAATGTTCATTTTATAGGTACAAATATACATATTCTTCTCCCAAACTCTTCCCTTCCCATGGCCCCCCATGGCACTTGCCTTCTCAATCAAGTGAGAAGGCTCAACCAAAACCAGCACTCTTCCAAGAAAACAGACAAAACATTTGCTTGAGCCTCTTGATTACCACTTAATACCACCCATTCACTGCAACACAAAATGAAAAATTCAGCCAGCTATACTTCCTGTATAGTTGTGAATATCTATATATATGTATATGTTATATTATGTGTGCATATGTATTTGTGTAGGTGTATAACATGTATTTGTGTACATATAAACACACATGCATATGTATATATATGCAAATATGAACACAATTGAAACTTTTTGTATATGCCTTTGTAGACTGCCAAAATCTTCTTCAGACCATAACTCTAGATATCAAATCCCACTTACCCAGGAGGGAAGCCTTTTACCTTTACGTTTGCTGACTGCTTCTCTAGGCTCCACAAACATAAACTATTTGTTGTTCTGAAACTGACTAACCGGTAAGAACAATTAGATGAATCCTAGCACAACTATTTTCCAGCATACATACCACTTGAAAACTATTGCTGTGTTTCTGATCTGAGAAAAAGTTAATGTGCCTAAATATTTGTGCTATGTTGAACTTCAACCAGTCTGCAGGAAGAAGGGTAACTTAAAGGATTGAAAACTGCTCCTAAACTTGAGCTGAATTTGACAAAATAAAAAACAACACAGGGAACTGAAGCTTTCTGTTTCAGTAGTTTTGAACCAACAAAAAACTTTTTTCTCCTCCCGTTGGAAATGTAAAAAAAATAATTAAAGGTTAATAAAATTAAACCTCTAAATTGAGATAAAATATTCCCAAAATATTATTTTATTTTATTGAGAAAAAGGGGGGATTCTCCTGTTTCTTTTTGTTGCCTTAACTAACAATCAGAAAAAAAATAGAACTGAGCAAATAATCTAAGGAGTACTATTTTATTAAGCTGAAAAATTAATTACAGAACATCTCCCCACAAGCATATAGTCTCAAAATTGACTGATATGTCCTGCCCAAAATTTTATTTGCTCCTAAATGAGACTGTATTAGCCAAGCAAAATGAAAAGAACACTGGTAAGCATTTTATGTTTCTTACAGTCTGTTCCTAGCACACTACTTCAATCTAAAAGGATCATTTGTTTCTTATCTGAGTTGTGCCCTTGGACAAAAAATAATTATTTCTAATGCTTTACTTCAGATTACAGTACTATGGTGAGGAGCATTGACAAATCTGGAGCTGCCAGTCAGCCAGCAGACTCCTAATCACACATCATTTATTACCACTTTCCAAAACAAACTGGACCACCCTCTCCTGATTCTCAACACTGTTCCTCAGAGAGTTAGCCTTGCTCAATGCAGTGTTTAAAGTCAATCAGTTTGAACAGAAAAATCAAAGTATTTGTTCTTTCACCACCTTCCTTTGTCTTCTAATTTCCTGTGCTCTTGAGAGCTTCCTTATGTGTTTTTAAGAAAGGGAATTGAAGTAATTGGACTCCGCATCAACAAACAAACTGTCACAGGCTCTTCCTCTTTTTCTCCCACCACTTTTCCTTCACTGTTTAACTGCTATCTGTTTTTTCTAACTGTTTTTAAAAAGCCAAAAGGAAACTTAAGCTGATCAACGTTTTGGTATATGGTTTGGCCCACACTTGGTTGTTTTTACATGAAGATACTCTCAGTAAAGATCAGGCCTCCTGCTGTGGGAGCACTGTAACACAGTTAGTTCTATCTCTATGATAATAATTATCCAGACTGGAACAGAGCTACAGCAAGCAGTGGCACATACTTACGGTATTGCCTCCCATGTTCTCAGTTATACAACTAAGCTCAGCTATGTAACAGAATGACTTGTTCTGATAAAAAAACATCCCTAAATGTATCAATTACACTTGGAATAGCTCAGTTACATGAACTACTTAACCACACTGCTAATATAATCAAGGCTGCATTAAGCCAAGTTATCACTGCTGTGCCAACAATTTACATAATATGCTTATATTCTTCTTTCTTGTAATTTTTTCTGCACTTTAAAAAAAACCCCTGTGCTATAGTAAGTCCATCAAAAGTCTAAATTGAATAGTTTCAGTATTCAGAATCTAGTATTAATGTGGCCATTGTGAACATGAACTGATCTCCATAAACACCAAAAAACGTAAATAAATATTTTCAAGTAATATAGTTCTTCCTAGCTCATTTCACAATTAGAATTATAAGGAAAAATATTCCTAAAATATTATGGGAATCATTCACAAAAAGAACTGATAAAAACTTAAAAATTTACTTTCTCTGAATTTCTATAAGAAAGGCAGTGTACAGGCTGCAGCAATGCAAGCTCCTTACATACTCTGCCTCCTCAGTGCACCAGATGCAAATTCAAAAGCAGCACATATAACTGAATTGCTGTGCCAGTTTAAACCTTAGCTTACTTTCAAAGATGACAAATCAATGCCAACATTTTTTCTCATGTGGAACCCACTCATTAAGTCTTGCACAGAGAGCACCAGTTAATTCAGCATTTAGACATGTTTACACCATCATTATGTTGATACATGTGATCATTCCTGAACCTTGTGGAATAATAGATGATTTAACACTAGAACAAACTGACTCAAACCCACTCATAAATAAAAATTATGTTCATGCCTCACAGCTTGTTTGTTTCCTCTCAAATTTCTCTTTCCCTCTTAGGAACATACAATATTCTATACCTTATCCCCCACACTCTCTTACTGCTTGAAGTCTCTCAATCCATTCTTTCCCTTTCCTCTCTAGCCTCTCTTCATGCTTTTCACCATCTATTTTGTAACACACATAAAAATAGCTGTGGCAGAAGTGTGACATATATGGAGCTCTAAAAATAAATGATATCTCAACTAGTTCTCTTGCCATTTTGAAGGGGGAAAAAACCTCTGTGAAACATTTAATTCTCAGGTTCAATCAGTTTCTGAAAAAGATAAATCATGTAACAATATTTTCTGAGCAAAACAATGTATCAAAGCAAAGTGAAATCACAGAACATCTTAATGATTCATAACCTGTGGTTTTTTTCGTAGTGAAAGAAACATTTTTGCCTAAAAAGTTTTGCCCAAACCTAAGTCTATACAAAATACATCAGACAAAGGTACAAGAAAGATTTGTAGAGACAGGCCATTCCCAACAGTATACTGCTATTTCTAAAAAGTGTTTTAACAATAAGGAGCAGAAAAAGCTCAGTCACAGAAAGTATGAGCTTAACAGGGTCCTTAAACTAGCCTGTTTCCCCCACACAAAGAAACTGCACAGAAAAAAGCCCAGAGAAAATCCCAAACACATTCCAAAGCAAAGAAAAACAAAACAAAATGACTTACTGTCTTCTTCAACATTTTGACGGCGTAAGGTTTCTGTGTCCCTTTCTGCCTGCATCTGTAGACAATGGATGTAGCCCCACTAAATTAAAAAAAAAAAAAAAAAAAGGAAGAATAGTTGTATATATCTTCTTTGAATGTGACAATAAACACAGTTGTCTAGCTGAAATTACGTTTTCTACTCCTCCTAACTGGGGCAAACTACTCATTTTTCCTTACAGACGCAACTGAAAAAACCCAAACAAACAACAATAAAAAAGTGTAAAAACTGCTCTCTTTTGAACCACTGAACTTCTCTAGTTATCCAGCGAACAGAAATTGCAAGAGCTTAGGATGGTTCTTTGTTTTGCCAGAGTAGCAAGGAATGTAATCTGGCCCCAAACCTGTTATAATAGATCTTGTCTTTGTTAAGGCAACCCATTTGCAATGATTAGTTGCCCTGGCTTTCTTTTACTAACTCTTGATGGCAGTAAAGGGGAGCAAGACAGAAAAAAAAAACGCAATTTATTTTGCCGCTCCTTGCCGACTACCCAAACAGTCGAATCTGACACTAGATGGAAGGAGCAGCACTTTTGGTTAATTCATTGGAAACTGGTGGGTCTTGTTCATAGAACTGAACTGGTCTTATATCTTCTGGTTGCCTTCCAGGCATGCTAACTTGAATGTGCTAAATCTGAGTAGTCATAAAACAAAATTATGGCTCTGCTGGTTGGGAGGTACTTCTGTAAGCAGGAGGTTGGGCTAGACAGTCTCTTAAGGCAGGGTCAGCTGCTGAGGTTACTTGCTGTGCTCTATTTTTTACTGTCAAGGAAGGGACCTGTACTCTGTGAATTAGCTAAAGAGAGGAAAAACCTCTGGCAAAACCCTAATGGTCACAAACAGTTCAGATACCTTTATATTCTACATTTATTATTAGATGTCACTGAGCAACCCAGCGTCAGCCACCGTCAAAATGGATGCACTACCACATGTCAGCATGTGCCACCCATCTGCACCAGATTTAAGGCATTTTGGGAAGATCCCTCTCCTCAGGAGATTTGTAACGCACTCTAAGACTGAGCACTTCTGAATAGCTGCAGATTTTTATGCTAGAGAGGGCTGCTAATATCATACATGACTCTCCCAATAACACACAATGCATTAATTGCACACAGCCATTCTGCAGTACAAGAATTTCATATGTAACACACACCAAATTGCACAGCAGATCTCTCTGAACCAGAAGAAACCCATCTCAGTATGTCTATAGGAGATGACCATGAGCTGCAGAATGATGCGAGAAGCTTTCTTTTAAACAGTGGAATGGCATAGCCATGTTTGATTATATAAATAAAGCTGTGACACAAAGTTTATTTATTATGGGTGCACTTCTGTACAGAAATGTTCATGCATGCTCTGCACTTCTCCCTCCTCAGTACAAGCATAGGTGCCAGAAAATGCTCTTAGTAGGCATGTCTATGTTTTTATGAGTACATGACTGAGCACAAGAACTGGCATTTGATTGAGAAGATTTATTACAGAAAGACCTCTTCAACAGGAAAGGTCACCTACACCAAGGGTCACAAAGCTTCCTCATCTGAGGGCTTGTGTGCATCAAACAGACATAAAGTAATCTTCACTTAAACTCAAATGCCAAAATGATTTGTCTCTCACAACAGTGTATTGATAAATGTGTAGGAGTACTGCAAGCCTCAGTGACTTCCAGAAGCATTACATGAATTTAATTAGATCCCCTCTCCTTGGCCAAGTCTCAAAAAGCTCTTTTTATCAAGAAGAAAAAAACCACACACGTTAAAAAAACCCATCACATCTAAGTACAGTCAAAAATGTTAAAATATAAAACTCTAAGGACCTGCTGTAATAAGGGTTGTATCTCCACTATTTCACTACAGCAATATAATGGGGAAATCACTGCATAAAGTGCAAATCATTCCACTTCCATGCAAGAAACCAGCACTGGGACTCAGGAACAGGATAGCAACCTGCTTAGAGAAAACCTGGTGCATAGATTAGCAGACAACCATGACTCCTTCTTCCTTTGACAATAACAGGTACACTTTGCTTCTTTCCATTAAAAAAAAAGGGGGGGGGACAGAAAGAGCAGCCTATGGGTCTTAATATAAACGTGCAAACAGAACTGTCTCGTGCAAATAAGGATATTTTGCTTTGCTTATTTTGGCTTCCTGCTAGAGCTCAGCAAGCCTTCTGCTGAATCAGCACACACAGCTTTCCTGAGCTTGTATGACTTGAAGGTCACCAATATAATTTCCGTGATTCAAGTTTTCATCACCAAAGCACAGTGGGAAGCTTCAGCAGCAAAAATCTCATGGGCAACAGATAAGTTCAAAGAGCTGCTAATTCTAACCTCTTGCCCTTATCTTTCAATATCAAACCTTGACTTCCATCACTTGAGCTCTTGAATCCTGGTTTGGAATTTGTATCAATTAAACATTTAAACTGATACATTTGGTCAGAAAACAGAAATATGCAGAAACCAAAAATTCATGGCAACATGTAACTTTTTACAGGCATGAAATGTACAGCCAGATAAAAATACAATGAGTCTCTCAATGTCCCATTCTCTGCAGGTGGTGTTCCACTTCACCTGAATGATAAATGCTTGTGGTGCTACAGAAAGAGATTATCACACTCAATGGTTAAGAAACTTATTTGATAAGTAGGAGATACCAATGTTAGGGAATATTTAAACCTTCACTAGGAACAGTTTTCACAGAAGAAACTGAGAGGACCTTAAGCCCAAGCAGCTAATAATCACTTGCAGAAGTACACTGGAGTGTGTGATTGACAAGCAACTCATTCCCACTTCAGACTAGAAACCAGTAATTGTCTCCCATACTCCAGACGAGTTCAACCACAAGATTACCCACAATTTTGAGTAGGCATACTTAGAATTGATCCTGCCAGCTCTTCCCTCCTTGTAGTTGGTGAATACATATAGACATGGCTATCTGTCTTTGCATATATACACATATACACAGACACCCTGAGAATGCCTGATCTTGTCTGATCTCGGAAGCTAAGTAGGGCCAGGCCCGGTTGGTTCTTGGATGGGAGACTGTCTGGGTATACCGGGTGCTGTAGACTTTCCTCCTGTGGCAGGGGGGTTGGACTAGATAATCTTTAGAAGTCCCTTCCAACTCCTAACATTCTATGATTCTGTGACACACTTATATTAAATGGTTTATCATATATATTTGTGTATAAAAGTGTGTATTTATTAATCTCTAAAGAAAATCGGACTTAAAGGAGCATCAAGTTGTTGCTTTTTTGCATCTCTGCCTAGAACAGGCTGTCTGAACTCAAAACACAAATTATTCTAAGTCAGCTGGAACAACAGAAAAAGGCATATTCTTTGAATATATGTTTGGCCAAGTTAGACAACAGTAAAAATTAGAATTCCTAGATTGTCAAAAACATTGTCGTTTTCTTTTACTGACATGTGTTTCTGTCTGGAAAGCTGCTTCTGTTTCAGATCTACTTTTAAAAGCCCACATATAACTGTGAACATGCTAAAGAGAAAAAAAACCCCAAACCTCTAAACCACTTTACCATGTATGCTGCATGCTTGACAACACAAATATGTTTCTATAGCTATTTTTGAACTTACAAAGAAACCAGTATAATAATAATAATGTATACACCTTAACTACTATGTCATAATGGACAATAAAAACACTTTCACATGATGCTGCCTACAATAAGGACAATGACAACTCATTAAAAGTCTCACAGTGTACTGTGCATGGAATCTATCACAGCTGCTACACACATAACTCATTATTAGCACAGAGATAGTTTACCTGCAGTATAAATACTTCAGCAACATGTTAAATTCACTCTGCCATTAGTACACTGACTGCATAAAAAATTGAAAATAGGAAAAGTACAAATTATCACGTGAAATTAGATTAAAATTTAATGACCCTACATACCTGTTGTTTTCTACACAAATATGAAAAATGTTTTAAAAATATTAAAAATCTGTGCATAAAACTTTTTGTCCCCAATATACACGTTGTTGAGTAGTATACGGGACTGTTTTTCTTATTATTGGCTTCAGGTGTTATTGAATTCATAACCATTTTAGAAGGACACTATTTTAGAGATTGCACCACAGCACTATAGCACTCTGCCTGTGCTAAGGAGTCCAGACTGCAAAGCTAAGAGAAAAGGCATGGTCACACTTCTAGTACATGCAGTCAAAAATAGTGGTGTGAGCACAGATGGAAGGAAGGCAGGGACACCCAGGAGGGGTGTTAAGAAGATGGAAGTGATCAGCAGAATTTGCACACAAAGGAGAAAATGGAATTTGCAGGATCAAGCTGGCTCATGGTGGAGACTGACAGAGAGAGAAAAGGCAAGAAAAGATAAAGAATTTCAGCCAGGTTGGAAAAAGCTGTCCCCCACACCCACAAAAAGCTTTTACCTTTGAAACATGAACAGGAACCAAAATGAAACATAGCCAGATATTTATTTGGTCACAGGTAGGTAGGAAAGATGATTTCCTGTTTTTATAATAAACAGTCACTGACAGTATTTTCACTGGAAGAGAAATAGTCCTTTCAAAAATAGGTCAGCTTCTCCATACCATGCCCACACATCCCAAGTTTTATACTTCATTTTGAATCAACTCAGCAGAAATACAGTCCTCTATGGAATCTCCTGTAAATTTCACGTAGATCAAACTCCTTAAGTTCTGAATTGACTTTTTGAAAATAAATCAAGCTTGTTATTCATGAATTCAAAGAATGATAACAATCTAATTTGTTCAAACTGCAGTAACAGATTAAAGTCCAGTACCAGTTTCCATAAAGTATACTTTTTTTTTTTTAAATGAAGTATAAAGTTAAAATACATTCATTCACTCTTTCTTATATGGATACTAGAAAGTCAAAATAAATTTATAGGAATGAAGTTACTGTTCCTAAACATCAATATTAAATGCCCCGTTTGAAATTAAAAACTGGATAGAAGAAAAAAAATCATTGATAAAGCTACTGACAGAGATACAAATTAAAATTACATTTAAAAATCCATATTCTATCAAATTACTACAATTGCTTTCATGTAAAAAACACACACATGTAAGTTATGAAGTTGTCAAAACCTGCAATTCCTGTGAAAATGTATCAACAGAAATTTTATTTTTAAGCTGCAAGTGATTCTTAATTTATTCAATCTGATCTAAATGTTTCTTCAAAGTATCAATATCCACACTTACAGGACTTGCAGATGATAGTGTGGAACTGCAGTCCACCCTTCCCCTTCATTATTTCACAGCTTTAAAGAGAACAGAAAATTTCACAAAATGAACATAATGTAGGGAGGGAAAAGCCCTCGAACTCCAAAATGCTGTAAAGAATAAAACTAACCGCTGAAAAAGGTAAGGCTCGTGGAAAAAACACACAGTTTTGGAAAGGAAAGCTAATACCATTGCATTCCAGAGCTTTGTCTAGTTTGATTTTGACAAGAGAAACATCCATAACTTTTTAGATTTTGATTCTATGACTATTAGCTGCTGTGTTGACTTATGTAATATTTTCATAGATTCCTTCATAAATTCATAGAATGGCCCAGGTTGGAAGAGGCCTTAATGATCATCTAGCTCCAAGCCCCCTGCCATAGGCAGGGATGCTACCCACTAGACCAGGTTGTCTGGAGCAAAATCCAACCTGGCCTTGAACACTACTAGAGGTGGGGCATCCACAAATTCTCTGGGCAACATGTTCCAGTGCCTCACCACCCTATGAATACCAAATTTTTTTCCAAGGTCCAATCTAAATCTCCCCTCTTTGAGTTTGAAACTGTTCCTGCTTCTCCCATTATTTTCTACCTGAGTAAAGCGTCTCTCTCCCTCTTTTTTTATAAGCCATTTTCAGGTGTTGGAAGGCTGCTGTGAAGTCTCCCCAAAGCCCTCTCTTCTGCCGGCTGAACAATCAGCCTGTCCTCCTAGGGGAGGTGCTCCAGCCCTCTGATCACTTTACTGGCCCTCCTCTGGACCCACTCTAAAAGGTCCACATCTTTCTTATGCTGAGGAGAGAGGACTTACCAGCAATCAATTCCTATTCAGGGAGGCCTGCAAAGGCAATGTAATAGATCACCAAGAAAATAAGTTTTGATGTTCGGCCTTTGATGCATTCCACACACAAACAAAAGGAGCCCAAAAAAAGGCCTACACTGTTCTTAAATAAATGGTAACCAAACTAGTTCTTGACAATATTCTTGAACTTGTAACTTCCATGGGTAACAATTTGCAGAACTATAAGCCTTTAAATGCTAGGTTGGCTGGTGAAGCGCTATTTAAAATGCAGCAGTCCAAGCCACCCTTGCTGCAGTGGCTGGACTAGTAGCTGGTAATTCCTGCTGGGACTGCAGCAGAAGATTTCTCTCTAGCTTCAAGTGGGACTCCTCCCTCAAATCACGGAAATGTATAGAAAAAGACCTCTATCCCACAAGAAATCTAAACACTTCATTACAGCTGGAATTATTGCCTTTCAAAACATTCAGCTACAGGTTAAATTAGTTGCATTATATATATGTGTTAACACTATACTATTTCCTCCACCTCAAATACTACTTATTAAGTCTCTGTTTAGCTGGTGGGGAAACATTGAGAACTAGGAACAGGCCACCAGCACTAGATATGTTACAGCATTTTGAAAAATCTGGCTTCCTTGCGTTTCATTAAATGGAAGAATACAGCTGACCCAGCTTACTGAAAGATGTTATGGTTTGGGTTAGAACAGAATTAATTCTGTTCAGTGACTGTATTTTCAAAAGGTATTCCATTACCATGTACATGAATTACTCGGTTATCTGCTAAGCTGGACTGTCCCTTTAAGAAACCTGAGATTCCTGAATCTTAAGGACACTGCCCCCCACACTCCCAAGGGGGGAAGCCAGGGGAATTTTGGGAGTTTTCTGCTGGACTTTTGGTAACTCGTGGCCACGAGGAAACTCTCTCTCTCTACTGGGACCTGCGTGTATTGGAGGCTGCTTGTGCTCTCTGAGACACAGGTGAAGCTGCTTGAAACTGAAGGGGAGCGGTGTGTCTGTGCTGTGGGCTAGCTGGGCTGCACAGGTGAAGCTGTTTTCGGGACTGGAAGCTGGCATTGGGTTTCGGTATTTGGGTCCTGTATATGTTTATATTTGTTTCATTTATATTTGCTGCTATTATTAAAGCAGTTTTTAGTTTTTTAACTTCCAATCCAGTCTCTCCTTTAACTGCCGTGCGTTGAGAGGTCCGGAATAAGCCTCTCTAACCACCACAAAAGAGAATCATTATCTCAGACACTAATTTGAAAATATGGAAGCAAAATTTGAACTACATTGAATTTCAGATGTTACTCCTTTACTGTGTGTACATTGATGTCGTTGGTGCAACTCAACTTTCAGAAAGTAAGACCGGTGACATGCAGATATGAGGTGAAGACCAGAGCTCTTCATACAGGACTGTGGAAGAAAAGTGTATGAAAATAAAGACAGTCTTTCTTATGTTCCTTCAGCGTGTTTTAAAAATATGGGTTAGGCCACACATATGAACAACTATTTCTAAAACAGCAGGGGAGTTATCAATAGGAAAACTACTTCTTTCCTACCAAGTCTGAAAAAAACTTGCAGCTGAAAGCTGACTGAAAATGAGCATGTAATATTGTCAGGTTGATTTTTTGAAATTAAGCTCTTGCAGTCCAATAAATCCAGAAACTGATTTTGAATATTTTATTTAGAACAGAGTTTCCTTTGAGACTGCTCTTCTGTCTTCAGGGACAGAAGAGTACTTACCTACTCATATTTAGGCAGTTCAACGAAATAGAGCAACGAAAAGGAGATAGAAGAGTGAACTGAGTGAACCCTACTACTGCCAGCAGAATGCAGATTTTTATGCTTGGTACTGAACTTTGGAAACCCAGGTACTTAAGACTACCTTAGACTACCTACGCAAGATGCAGACAGAAGTCATTGGATTGGCAGCCTCAGGCATATTCTTACAGCCACAGACTCTATGCCTGTCTATGTGACATGCCATGCATCTACTGTCCCTCCCCAAGCAGCACACAGACCCTGATGACAGAAACAGTTCAGTGAACATAGCTTCCCTGAAAATAAAAACACATGCCTTATTTTAAGCACCATATAAACCATTATCTTACAAGCAGCATTTCCCTCCCCTCTCCTGCATCCTTGCCCCCAAGAGAATAAATATTGTATACTTAATGTTGATGAAGAGTGTATAGTACAAAATCCTCAAGTCAGTAAAACCCTTTCTTCCTGGGCCATTGCAGAATTGACTGACTGTTTTTCTCTGGTGATACATTTCTTCTTTAGGAAGTGTTTAAAACAGTCTATACTTTGAGTAGGTGTCTACATCATTGATTACTGTTCTTCAGATTACTGGACAATCTCCAGGTGCAGAAAGCAAAATGGCTTTTGCACTAAATGACAACATATGGCAGCACAAACAGCTTCACACATTCCGTAATGACTCTCGATTTTCCTGGTGAAGGGAAGGGAACTGGAAAAGAGGTTACAAAAAAGTAGCCTTTTTAAATCAGACACAGAAAATTTCACAGAATCACAGAATGTTAGGAGTTGGAAGGGACCTCAAAACATCATCTAATCCAACTCCCTGCCACAGCAGGATTCCCTAGACCAATATCTGGGTAAAGTGAATGTGAAACATTTCCAAACCACAGAGGCAGTTACTTACACTCATTTTCACTGAATTAGGCTTGAGACTGAAGAATCAGTTCCTCTCTTACAAGCAAAATGTCCCCAATAATGAATGACAAGTAAAATACAGATTGTACAATTCCACTTGTTTTGGAAAACAATTTAGAAAGTCAATTTAGAAAGGTTACTATAAGACAGCAACAAAAATAGTTCTGAAATTGCAGCTGAATCATCTCTGCATATCTAAGCTAAGCTTTGAACAAAATTCTTTACAAGTTAATTCAGTCCAAGTCATTTCCGGGATTCTGCAAGGTCTTGTGCCATGTTTATCCTGGATAGCCCTCATTTTGTCAAGCTATGCAGCTTTCTCACTGAAGATTTGTTTTGTGCTGAGTCATCAATTCCTATACAAAGACTTCTCTGAAATAAGTTGCTTTTGCCAAGAGGTTTATGCACAGTGCCAACCCAGGAGCTCTTACCACAAGAAAACAAACAAAATTTTAATATATAGCAAATAGAAAAGTTCTCTGGCTTTTTTTTCCTCTAGCTACTCTATTTTCTTATTTAAACCAGGTGGGACAGCCATTTCTAATCACAAGTGGTAAGACTGAAAGCCAGGCAATGCAAAAGAGTTTGGAAGAGTGTATTATATTTTGCCAATGCTCCCTAAATGAAAACTTTTAATAATATTTTGCAAATTCTGATCATACTTACATATAGTCTCCATTAAACATACTATATTTTTGAAGGAAAAAGATAAACTGAAACAACTGATTTTCTATAATACGAAGCTATCTCCATAATAGGAAGATAGGTATCTTTTAACCTGTCATTTCTAATATTTTTGTAACAGTCAGAAAACCTAATTTGCCATTATCATAACAATAATGTGTAGACTTACTCTTGATTGTAATTTTATTGCAATAAAAAAAAGCAATAGGATAAAGAGAATACTGTAGGAGTAAGCATACTGATACCATCCATAAAACAGAAAAAAAACCTATTTCCTGAGAAAATTATGATATCATTAAGGCAATATACTCTGCTGCAGCTTGTGTCACTGGGGGGTTATTTCCATCAGAGTGGCATGTTTTGCAGTCCTGGTAAGTCTGATGACAAAATACTAACTCACTTCAAGCTTGGGGGAGGCATCAAGTCAGGTCTGATCTTCTAAAACTGTAAAGCCTGACCTTTCTACCTGGGTAGACTTTGGTTCTGGTGACTGTGGAAAGACCTAGGTCTAGCCCTTCCCTAAATTTTGGATTTCCTTCACACACATAGAGGAATGGTGCTGTATCAGTCCTGAGCTACCCCTGTCACTGCAGCACTCGCTACCACTCACCCTGGTGTCACTTCCCACCTTCCTCAAGTGATAAAGTGGGCAAGGGGCTGAGGTCATCACACCTTCCTTCTTAGAGTTACAACAGTGCACCACTGTAGTGTGTTGCCCTTGGCTGATTGCCAGGTGCCCACCAAGCTGCTCCTATCACTTCTAGTCCATCAACAGGATGCTGATGACGTGTGTGTGTTGGGGGAAGATGCTCATGCGTCTAGATATGGATAGAGATACCTCTTACCAGTAACCATCACAGGCTTGGGGAAATTAGTTTTAATTTTCATTGTAATTATGGCTAATTAACAACCAAGTAGGATGCTGAGAAGCAAGAATAAAACTGTAAAAAACCTTTCCCCCACCTCTCCCATCTTCCCAGACTCAAATTCACTCCTAATTCCTTTTCCTCCTCACCCTGAGCAGTGCAGGGTGATGGGGAAAGGTGTTTGCAGTCAGTTCATTTTTTCGAGGTTCACTATAATGCTGAAAAGTTTATCCAGGTTTTCATTCAGAGATTCTCTCATTACACCTCCACCTTTAATCTTCAAAAATACGATATTCTCCCACTGACTTAATAATAAACCTGTTCAAAATGGCAAAGTTGGCAATTCAGTTAGGAAACTTAAAGTTTTTAATGTTTTTTAAACACCAAATACATGGACAAACTTGAAAAAATATTGGAAGCACACAGAAATTTGGAGAGAATTGTGTCTTATCTTGACAATAAAGCCAGGTGGTTATGGCTGACAAAATAGTTGTGATCATGATTTGCACTTCAATGCAAGCAGTTTATATTACATTTTCCATAAACATCCAAGGATTCAAAAACTGTTGTGCTCAACACAGACAGCAGTCTCAAGGATGTTGTCCCACTCTCTGTCTCTGTTCTCCTGCAGTCTTCCACTTCCTCCATTTACCTGCTGGAGCTATTAGCAGTTCTGCAACTTAATACCCATGGTTCTCATACTGCTCTTCTCTAAGCATCTCCATATTTGTGGAAGATTGTGCATTGTTTATCTCAGCAACTGTCCCAAACTCATTTAGGGTCAGTACTAAATTAGATAGGCAGAATGTAAACTAAAATGCCTTGCAGTAAAAATGTTACAGACTTAGGTTGCACCTCAATTTCTATCCTTTCTCTGGTTATATCAAAAATGTGGTTCAGACTGATGGAAACTAGGGTATATCTACAAACTCATTCAGGTATTTAACAATGTTTAGCCACAGCAAAAGGAAGCAATGAACACAACTTCAATATGACTTGAGGGAGGTTGAGGGACTAACCACACAGCCATGTGGCCATGATTTCATCACAGGACACTGGAACATGTACAATATATATGCTCTCATGCTAATGAGGGTTTAATCTCACTTCACCCATCTTTCTTCCCCTGGTAAACTCTAATTTAGAGCTAGCCTGAGTAATACCATAGCACACTGAAACCCATAACACTGACAAAACCCCTAGACACTATGTAAATTAAAGCAGCAAACAGAATCATCAGAAAGACCACTGAGTCAGTCTTTCCTAGTAATTACAGGTAAACAGAAGTTTTCAGCACAAACACTACTCTTGGACACCATTTTCCCAATAAAACAGAAGTTCAGCACTTTTTTAGAGTTCAGAGACAGCTTCAAATGCATTCTGCTACTGCTTGGGATGGTTAGAAACACTCTGTATCTTCTTTCAAAGACAGCAGAAAATTGAGGTAGGATATAAAAAGTGAAGAGCAGCTGAGTTCTACAATAGTCTTTCAATTCTGGACATCTGACGTAGGTCTGAAAAGCAGTTTAGGTCAGAAGTGGGACATGGTGATGTCATTCAATTTTACATAGAATCATAAAATCATAGAATGGCTCAGGTTGGAAGGGACCTTAAAGATCATCTACTTCCAACCCCCCTGCCATGGTCAGGGATGCCAATTACTAGGCCAGGTCGTCAAGGGCTTACATCCAGCCTGGCCTTGAACACCGCCAAGGATGGGGCATCCACAACATCTCTGGGCAACCTGTTCCAGTGCCTAACCACCCTCCTGGTAAAGAAATTTCTCCTAATCTCCAATCTAAATTTCCCCTCCTGCAGATTGTACCCATTTCCCCTTGTCCTATCACAGTTTGAGAATCTAAAAAGTCTCTCCCCTTCTATCCTATAGTCCCCCTTTAGGTACTGGAAGGCAGCTATGAGATCCCCTCGAAGCCTCCTCTTTTTAAGGCTGAACAACCCCAACTGTTTCAGCCTTTCCTCGTATGGGAGGTCCTCCAGTCCTTTAATAATCTTTGTGGCCCTCCTCTGGACTTGCTCCAACAGGTCCACATCTTTTTTATGCTGAGGAGCCCAGAACTGGATGCAGTACTCCAGGTGGGGCCTCACAAGGGCAGAATAGATTGGCAGGATCGCCTCCCTAGACCTGCTGGTCACACCTCTCCTAATGCATCCCAGGATGCGGTTGGTTTTCTGGGCTGCAAATATACATTGCTGGCTCATATCCAGCTTTCCATCTATCAGGACCCCCAAGTCCTTCTCTGCACGGCTGCTTTCAATGAGCTCCTCACCCAGTCTGTACTCATAGCCAGGATTACTCCTACCCAAGTGCAGGACCTTACATTTAGATTTATTAAACTCCATTTGATTCTCTTGGGCCCATTCTTCAAGTTTATCCAGATCCCTTGGATGGCATATCGCCCCTCTGGCATATCAACCACACCACTCAGCTTTGTGTCATCTGCAAACTTGCTGAGGGTGCACTCAATACCCATGTCCAGGTCATTAATGAAGACATTGAAGAGCACCGTCCCGAAGACGGAGCCCTGGGGGACACCACTCGTCACTGCTCTCCACCCGGACAAAGAGCCATTAACCACGACTCTCTGATAGTGTCCTTCCAGCCAATTTCTTATCCATCGAACAGTCCACTCATCAAATCCACATCTCACCAGTTTTGAGATGAGGATGTCATGAGGAACTGTATCGAAGGCCTTACAAAAATCCAAGTAGACAACATCAGTTGGACTCCCTTCATCAACTGCTGCAATCACTCCATCATAGAAGGCCACCAGATAGGTCATGCACGACTTACCCTTAGTGAATCCATGCTCACTACTCAGTATGACCTCTTTTTGTTGTATGTGCTTTAATATCACTTCCATTACTATTCGCTCCATGACCTTCCCAGGCACAGAGGTGAGGCTCACTGGCCTGTAGTTCCCTGGGTCATCTTTTTTACCCTTTTTAAAAATGGGGGTGATGTTACCCTTCCTTCAGTCCCCCGGGACTTCACCTGACCTCCATGACTTACTGAATATGATGGAGAGCAGTCTTGCAACTATATCAGCCAATTCCCTCAGGACTCTAGGATGAATGTTATCAGGGCCCATAGACTTATTTTGGTCAAGCTTCCACAGGTAGTGCCGAACCTGTTCGTCACATACAGTGGGAGGTCAATGACTGCATGTAGGCAATGACTGCACAATGTGGCAAAATATATCAGTTAGACAAAGAACTCAAAGCAGATGAATGCTGAAGAACCAGAACTCTCATTCCAGGCCATAGAAAATCTAACTAACATATGTCTAGCTGTACCTATTAATCTTTCAGATATATAAGCAATAAATTCCTTCCAAAGCACGTTACTGAGAAATGTTTCTGTATGTTATATAGTCTTGTTCTTACATTAAGCTAGTTACAGGCTATTGCAAACCACTTCAGAGTTTCAGGTCCTACATTTCAAATATAAAGTTTCATTTCTTTATATTCTTATTTCTGAGCAGGACTCCACAAATTCACTGTGTCATTACCCTTAGGAGAAAAATACTGGTACCTGAACAACACACTACTATCATACAATTACTCCAATGTTTCTAGATTTCCCCTCAACATCTGCATTTGGCCAATCAGTGCATTTTTGAAGATCATCGTCTTTGCTAAGCCTTTCTGTAACAGCATAAATAAAATTATGTATGGGGCAAATTTGCCACCAACAACCAGCCAAGTAAGATTAGAACCTACTTGCATGGTGTTGTAGTGTAACATCTGCGAAGAAGAGTAATTAGAATATTAAATTTATGACCACATTGCTTCAAAAGTAAAAAGCAAAAGCCATCTTTCTTCAGTGGTGTCATTCTTATAACATGGGACCAATAACATATTTTTTTAAAGAAAAAAAAAAGGGAGAGGAAAATGAAAAAGCAATGAGACATGTAGTTCAGATACCTCTTAGCTCTTATCAAAGGGCAAAAAGCCTCTTCATCATAGACCTCCTAAATAGCTCCAGTAAAACCTAAGATTACTGTGAGAGTTTTTTTGCAGCATCAAGCTACAACAGTAGAAAATTAAGTAAATTTTCTAAATTATTGCCTTAAAGCAAACTCTCCTTCTTGTTAAAATACATTTTTTTTAATGGACATGATTATTTGAGAAACTGCCTTCCAAGTGTGCATTATTCCTTCAGGGAAGTCAAGGTAGACTGACTAAACTGGGTGGAGTGGCTGACACACCACAGGGTTGTGCTGCCATTCAGTGTGACTTAGACAGGCTGGAGAGTTGGGCAGGGAGAAATTGAATGAGATTCAACAAGGCCAAGGGTCGAGTCTTCCACCTGGGAAAGACCAACCCCATGTATGATTATAGGTTGGCGATTGACCTGTTAGAGAGCAGTGAAGGGGAAAGGGATCTGGGGGTCCTGGTGGATGGAAGGATGACCATGAGGCAGCAGTGTGCTCTTGTGGCCAGGAGGTCCAATCGGATTCTGGGGTGGATTAAAATGGAAGTGGTTAGTAGGTCAAGAGAGACTCTTCTTCCTCTTTACTCTACCCTGGTGAGGCCACATCTGGAATACTGTGTCCAGTTCTGGGCCCCTCAGTTGAAGAAGGATAGGGAACTACTGGAGAGAGTCCAGCGCAGAGCCACAAAGATGATGAAGGGGCTGGAATATCTTCCTTATGAGGAAAGGCTGAGGAAGCTGGGTCTCTGTAGCTTGGAGAAGAGGAGGCTAAGGGATGACCTCATCTATGCTTTTAAATATGTGAATGGTGTGTGTCGGGAGGATGGGGTGAGGCTCTTCTCAGTGAAGCCCAGTGACAGGACAAGAGGCAATGGCTGTAAGCTGAAGCATAGGAGATTCCGTGTGAATACACATAAAAATTTTTTCCCAGTTCAGGTGCCAGAGCACTGGAACAGACTGCCCAGAAAGGTTGTGGAATCTTCTATGGAGATATTCAAAACCTGTCTGGACGCACTTCTTTGTGACCTGGTCTAGGGAATCCTGCTGCAGCAGAGGGGTTGGACTAAATGGTCTTTCAAGGTCCCTTCCAACTCCTAATATTCTGTGATTCTGTGATTCTTATGAAGTGGTATATTGGCCTTTTTGAAAGGTAAGCCCAAGGTGTTTAAATATACATGCTTTGCACCACCACTGAAAATTATTAACTTCTGACATAGTCCATCTGGTAATGTTCAGCATGGTAGGTAGGCTTGGCTACAGGCAGAGAAATCAATTGCTGTTGCTGCTGCAAAGATGCTGAGATAGCCTGTCCAAATGGTGACACTCTGTAGAGAGAAAAGGAAAGAGACCCTGACTCAGAAGACCCATATCTCTCTGGCTAATTCGTTTGGACTGTGAAACAGCTCTTAGTTTTGGTCAACTGATTGTTTGGAAGGCATAAGCATGC
The DNA here is from genome assembly GCA_013399015.1 of Galbula dea. Taxonomy (NCBI): domain Eukaryota; kingdom Metazoa; phylum Chordata; class Aves; order Piciformes; family Galbulidae; genus Galbula; species Galbula dea. The sequence goes on from VWZX01006273.1 coordinate 25,445, forward strand.
AAGGTAAATATTGTGAAGTTATAGTAAGCAAATATTTCTGTACATTGCAATTCCAAACAATGTTCTTAATTATTTCAAATCCTCCCCTGAAAGTAAAGGAAAGAAACAGGACAGATGGAATTACAATATTCCTAGTATGTTTATGAGCAGAAAAATTGAAGGACATTTACAAATATCCTTTTTGCTGGCCACATGAGAGAAGATGAACTGTATTATTTGTGCCAAGTCAGACATTACTCCTTTGCTGATCTAGTCTAAGACCATATTGCCCCTGCTTGGGAATCCACTGTTGACTCACTGATATTTTACTTAATGGTTTGTTGTTCATGAATTGTAATTAATCCTCTCCACTTCACAGAGGTTCACTCTTAACAACACTGAACACAATAGTGAGCTCCAAGGATCTGTTTCTGTTCTTCATTGCAGCATGGAAAAAACATCTTACCAACACACAAGGACCAGAGGCAACACTTTAAAAACTAGGTGCAGAATTTTTAGCTGGAGATTCTTTCATCCTATATTTAACAGGAACTAGTGCATGTTACATTGCATCACCAGACTACAACTGGAACAAAAATGTTAGTGTAGCTACAAAGAGGATGAGAGACAAGAGATTACAATTTACGGAAGCTGAAATAAGCGCAACATAGTTAAAGTGCGTTTTGTTTGGTTTTGATTATTTTATTTGCATTTTCAAATACTGAATTACTTCCCCCCAAAAAACTTTCCTTTACTTTGTTTAGTGATAGTGTTTTACTACTGTCATCATTTCTAGAAATCTGCTTTCTTTCCTGGACATTCTGCATATACTGCAGCCTACCATCTCCTAGTAAACATACATGAATTTCTGATGCAGAATGTCTCTTTTCATAACAGTTAATGTCTTACAGTCTCACAACACCTCATGGATTATTCCTCAACCTCTGGTAATTTCCTAGCAAATTCCTCTGGTAATATTCCACAGTATTAAAGTATTGTAAATGAATACAATATGCATAAGAGTTTGCTCTGAATGCAGTTTATAATCAGTTGTATTACTTCTCTTGCAGTTAAAATACAATTCTCAGCCATATCATACCATCACCTTTCACAAACTCAGTATTTGAAACTCAAAAGAAAAAAAGTTTGCCAAACCTAGGCTACCCTCAAGACCAGACAGCAAATCATGCTATGAGAGGGCATGGCACAGCCACCCTGATACGTGCTCTGACAGAGAATCTCTGAGGCTCGAACACCCACACACACACTCGGGCATGATGCTGTTCTGTGGGAAAAGCACACGATGCCCACATTGGCTCTTGAGATTAGTTGTTCAGAGGTGACTCAACATAGCCAGTAATTTTTTAAGCTACTAAGAATACTGGCCAAAGAGGAAGATATCTTTAAAGAAAACTTAGATGGCATTCAGACAATACTCAGACAGTACTAAACTACCAAATGTTTTAATATGCCACAGATGGCAAGAGGGGAAAATGCACAACATGCTCATTACTATTTGCAAGGTAACAGAGATAGCTACTGTGCCTAGCTGTAGGAAAAATGAAACTGTAAGCAGAGGAAATCCCAACAATTCAAATCTGAAAAAAAAATTCTGCCATGAAGATAAATGATTAATCAACCTTTGATAATACTGTTAATGGTATTCAGGACCTTAATGGGTTCCAAGCTGGTACTTCAGACTATGATTTCACCACACATATGACACACTTTATATTCAGTTACTGATAGCAATAACAACAGATTATAACACCATGGCACTGTGTTACTTGGATGGATATATTCACTGCAGTCATATTACAATTACATAGGCAGCAAAAGTAATTCCCAGTTATGGAGAATTTCTAGACTCTCTTGTTGATTTCTACTCAACATAATTTTGCTAATATTCATGAAAAAATTTAAAAAAAATGCCAAAATTCCCATGCAGTATGTCACACAACTAACCATCCCAGTTTCATCTTCATTCCTCCTCTCCCATCACGGTTCTACGCAACTTTGTAAGAGCATCACATTTTGTTTCTAAGGGAGGAACACAGCATTCAGCACATATTCTACAGCTGCTAACAAAATCAAGAGTTAGCTTGCTTTCCCCCTAGGTTGCTCTATTAATCTCCCTGACTAGAATTTAAAGATATGAAATTATTCCCTTAGTTTCAAATCAACTCCCATCAACAGTAATTGTAGAAAATCAGAGCTTCATAGTTTTTCTGTCCGAGTGAATTCAATTTGAAAAGAGTTAACAGTAAATACCCACAAACAAAGATTTATGGGTAATTAGTTTGGGTGCTTAGTTTACATGACCATAGTTTGTCCAATATTGAAAAACACTGGTTGATAAGAGAAAGACCTCTGCCTCTACTAAAGTAAAAGGAGGAGATTACTAAAAAGAGAAGTGTGGCTTTGTAATTTTATTACTCCATGATCAGACAGATGCATCCATTAGTCTGAGAGAGACGCATTGTCCTAAGAGACAGAATATGAAGAAGAGGGCAAGCTCAAATGAGAAGTACACTCTGCCAACTCCCAGTGCAGGGAAGAGGAGAGACGCTCATGCAATCCACCAGTGGCCAGTCCCAGAGCGGGGGAAGGTGCAGGACCATGGTGAAACCTCCTGCTCACTGTAGGACTGGAACCGCAGGGCTGGCCTGCCTTACAGGCAACACTGCCACCGCTACCAACAATGATGAGGGACAGCCTTCCATCCTGCAGCTACCCCTATTAACAGCCCCCAAAGGGGACCTTCATGGTCTTACTGAAGGTTCACTGTTGCATTGACCATGTGTAAGCACAATCATCTCAGTTTCATCTCAGGAACTGCAGAAACTACAGCTGCTTAGAGCACGGTTACCTACACTAGGCTCACAGTCTTCTGGATGGAGTTTTGGGGGTTTTGGTTGGTTTTTGTTATTGTTGTTAGCGGTTTTTTGTTGTTGGTTTGGTTTGGTTTGGTTTTCCTTTGGGTTGCTTTTGAAGTTTTAGAGTTTTAATGTTTGGGGGTTTTTTTCCCAGTTTATCCTCAAAAACTTAATTTTTTAAGGGCTATTACAAATGAACACACAGTTATTTTTGTACTATGAAGTATTAGAAATGAGCAGTACACAGAAGTAATTTGAAATTATTTCCATGTACTCAAATACTCCTGCCGTGTTACACAGCACTATAATGAAAATTGCTGGTTTCATTCCATTTCAGAAATTTATGCNGGAGGGCACAACGCTGTGTACAGTAATTGTAAGAGGAATATTGTTTTAGCTATGAAAGTCTAAAACAGCAAGCTTTGCAGAAAAAGGTAATATCTTATTAAATATACTGACATTGTTGAAAAAAAAGAAAATCTTTTGAGTTAGTAAAGGGTTACTAGGGTAGGACATTTGGCCTAAAATACACAGTGCAGGAAAACAGAGCTAAGGGAGGAATAGAGTAGGTCTGCAAAGGTAAGACACAAGGACTAAGGAGCCCCACTACGAGACAACAGGAACTTAGCTGCAGGACTACTGGACAGAACCAGTTTTGTGACCATGGCGGCTGCCAACTCAGCAAAATCAGACAAAGTTGAGAAGTTCACCGTGAAAAAGACTTTGAGCCTTCCTCAAAAGACCACGGCCCACGACCACCAGGAGGCAGTGCACATGCACCAAGAGGAGGAGACTTATGATAATGAGTCCTTGGAACATCTTTTAATAATCCCACCTATTTCCCAGAAATCCACTGCATATGTATAGCCTAGTAATGCATATGTACAGATTAGGGCATTAAATAATGGGTTGAAACTTGTTTGGGCAGAGTGGTTTGGCAAAGATATTCCCCCACACTCCAGTGCTGCAATACACATGCCTGCTTTATAATCTTTCATGGCTTGTAAAGTTTGTTTCCGCAGGACATTTTTAGTTCTTTTTTCATATACTACATCTGTTAATGTGATCTGAGCATATGGTGAAAATGTGTAAGGTTTCCCTGTAAAGACCATTTCATCAAGCACTAGAACAAGTTTAGCATATGGCAATAATTTCAAAAATGGCTGTCCTAGTGATTTTTAAAGCGTTTTCTTCTCTAGCATATCTTAGTCTTCAAACAAACTTGTAGAGTTAAAGTGACTGAAGAGGTTATACAATAGGGAAGAATTCGGCTATGAGATGCCCTGTTAGCACAATCTTGTTCTAACTTGGATTTATGTGCTCAGGTGTGTAACAGTCTGCAATGGTAAGAGATGTATTGAATACCTCCTCTGAACCATCAAATTACTTGACTCTACACATTTTTTCGTCTTTCCATCTAAGTCTATATAAAAACAGTGAGCAAAATTCATCTGATCAAATGTTGGCATTTACTTCCCTCTAAATCTAAATTCCCTTTGCAGTTAGCATAGCAAAATAGGCAATTCTGGAACATGATTCATTCCATTGGAACAGGTCAGGTAAAACATGCCCTGAAAGTGTTTTATTTTAACTGATCATCAAGGAAGCTTTATATAGGCAACCATAATAGTAACTGTCTGTGATATGAAGAAATCACTCCCACCCTTTCTAAGTACTGCAGTCCATACAGCATTGTCTTTGTGAATGAAGATCACAGCAGCCTCTTCTCAAACTCTCAACAACAGCAGAAACATCACCATGACCTCCTTCCCTCACGAACTAAAGGCTTTCCGAGTCTGTATCAAGGAACACTGTTTGATACTCTTGATATAAACAACACAAAGGAAAATCGTGGACCTCTATACATCCTCTGCCTCCCTGATTTCCAACTCAGTCAGCACAGACCAATGTGTGTGATGAAACCATGCTGAGAGAGTGTTGTGGGGCACGCACTAGGAAAGTTACCCATAGCCCATCACCAGCCAAATGATAAGAAAGAACACAGGGAGAACAGACCTTTGAAAAAGAGGATCCTTCCTAGATGGGGAAATATAAAAGGACATATATACATGTATCTATATTTACCCCTATACATAGAGATGAGATAGGCAGAGATAGTGTGACACTGGGGGAAGCTGAGAAGTGAAGCATAATGAAAAGAGAAGACAGGCAAATGAAGACAAGGTGGTGAGAGGAGCAGGCGGTGGGAATGTGTGGAGTGGGCCAAGAGACATGCTGAGTGAAGAGTTATATAGTAAGAAAAGAAGTGCTAAAAAAAGACTTTGGAATAGAAGGAGCAGCAAATAGAAAATATGTAAACAGGCTCATGGTTTCAGAGTTTGGGGAAACAGAATAAGAAATGACAAAACAGCACAGGAGAGAACCAGAGCTGGAGAGAAAATTGCAAGCAAAGTTTGAAGAGAACAACTGTATTGTTTTTCAAGCTTAGGAAATGAAGAATAGTAGAGAAAAGAATAAAATTAAGGTGAATTAATAGAATCATAGAATCACAGAATTGTCAGAGTTGGAAGGGACACTTTCCACTAGATAGGTAATAGCTTAAATCTTTCTCTTTTTTTTTTCCTTTTTTCCCCCCCTCCAACATAGCTTAGTTATTAATATCTTAGAGAATATGCAAAACTTGCAAAACAGAACTGTAATGCCATTTTTTTTAAATCTCAAATGCAGCAGAAGTGGTAAGCATGAAAAAAATAGTTATGCCATTTCAAACATAACACATTCAGCAATTAAGGGGAAAAAATCCACACCAAACATGTCATCTGTGGCAACTCCATCAAGGTAATGTATCAAACTCCACACTCACATGTGAACATAACTCATGCTCATGACACCTTCACTAAAATACATTCTAAATGGGGCTGAGCCAACTGTACACAATTCTGTTCTGCAGCCTAGAAGTCTGTGATCTGACAGGTGCCACTGAGGCTAACTTAAAGTGAACAAATTTATTTAAAGCAGATATACATAAATCAACCTGAAAAATCACCATCCTTAAGGAACATCTGCCTGCTCTTCATATAAAAGTTAACACAACCTGTAAGCTGAAAAAAAACCCAAACCCCCAACTTTTGAAGAAGAATGCAAAAAGTGACAATGTCAATTTACCTTTAACAGAGTGTCTATAATCTTCCCCCTCAAGTCCATTCTCCCTTGTGCAAGATATTTGGACTCAAAGATTGCAGAGGTTTTTCCAACCGTAAGATTCTATGACTCTAAGAACAGAAATTCCCTTGTGCTCTTATATGTAAAAATAAACCATTTTAACTTGATCTTCTACTACTAACAATAGATTAAGTAACCACATTTTGCCCTCTCATTTGGTCTTTACCTACCTACTGGAATATGTAAATGCCAGCTTTTTACGCCAATCATGTCATCTAGTTTCAAGCACACTTGCAGCATATCACTTAGCATTTTAATGAAAAGGGAACTGCTTTTACTATTGTTTTTATTGTTGTTGATTAACCACTGCTTTCCTGCCATAGTAAGGAAAAAAAATTTGGATGGATGAACTACCCAAACCCACACCACGTTTCTGCTTCAGACAAGAATTTGCAAAAAAAATGGAAAATGCATCTGAAATGGTAGGCAACAAATTAATTAATTTAGGAGATGTGGCATACATTTTCCATTTTTCTCTGCACTGTGTAGATTGAAAGAAGAGAAAAATGAGAATCCAGCACTTGGCTGTGCATTTTTATATTAAACCCAAGCATGTGTTTCTCATCATTCTTCAGTCACAAAGATCCTGACACTCCAAAATAAAAAACTATTTATTGCTAAGGGGGTCACAAAGATAACCACTGTCCCTGTGCATCATTTATATTCCAGTACAATACATAACTTTTTTTTTCAAAACATATTTGAGTTTCTTTCATCTTTCACTGTACTGCATTTAATTTACTATGACAAACTTCTATTGATGCCATCAGGCAGCCAAGAAATAAGGGGAGAAGAAACATATTAATTCAGTGATTTATACAAATCATTAATTCTGCTTCAGACATAATAAATGAATAAAATATAGAATGAATCCTTATTTAGATTGTTTATATTTCTTATAACTGGGAGAAGAATCTAATTGTGCAGCCTCAGGTGAGATCTGAGTTCTGCTGTGTTTTCAGTCAAAGGCCAAATGTTTCTTTTGTTTCTATATACTCTGCAATTCTGAAAGCTTCTTCCTTGGTCATTAACAAAGAAAACTAAATTTCTTGACACTGGTAGAAAGCTACCATTATTTTCAGGCTCTTTTCCTTTAAATAGTGCTACATAACAGAGCAGAAATACATCTCTGCTATTGCCTATTTGCACTCTGTTCCCTCATCCAGGTCGTCAATGAATATATTGAAAAGTACTGGTCCCAGTACTGACCCCTGAGGGACTCCACTAGACACAGGCCTCCAGCTAGACTCCATCCCACTGACCGCAACTCTCTGACTTCTGTCCAACCAGTTCACAACCCACCTCACTACCCAATCAGCCAGACCACACTTCCACACTTTAGCTGCATGGATGCTGTGGGAGACAGTGTCAAATGCTTTACTGAAATCAAGATAAACCACATCCATTGCTCTACCATCATCTATTCACCCAGCTAGGTCCTCATCAAAGGCTATTAGGCTGGTCAAACATGACTGGAGGGGTTCAAAAACCACAGAGATGTGGTACTTAGGGAGATGGTTTAGTGGCATAGTGGTGATAGGTTGATGGTTGGACTTGATGATCTTAGAGGTCTCTTCCAACCTTAATAATTCTGTGATTCTGTGACTTCCCCTTGGTAAAGCCATGCTGACTGCTCCTAATAACCCCCTTATCCTTGATATGCCTTGAGACAGAGTCGAGGATAAATTGTTCCATCACCTTCCCAGAGACGGAGTTGAGGCTGACCAGTCCATAGTTACCCGAGGGTAAGAGACTGTTAGAAACCTCTGCTTTATTAGCTAAACCAAATTGGATTCCCAACTGTGCAAGACTACATTTTTATATGTCTCAAAGCTTGATTTGTTTGTATATTGAGGCATGTTTTTTATATACTGAGACATCGTTTGAAGCGAAAGTAAACACAATGTTGAGACTTTACATTTAGATGCCCCAAGTCAGACACTCCAGAGATTACAGTGCAGAACAATGAGGCCTGATTACTCATGCGNTCACCCAGCTAGGTCCTCATCAAAGGCTATTAGGCTGGTCAAACATGACTGGAGGGGTTCAAAAACCACAGAGATGTGGTACTTAGGGAGATGGTTTAGTGGCATAGTGGTGATAGGTTGATGGTTGGACTTGATGATCTTAGAGGTCTCTTCCAACCTTAATAATTCTGTGATTCTGTGACTTCCCCTTGGTAAAGCCATGCTGACTGCTCCTAATAACCCCCTTATCCTTGATATGCCTTGAGACAGAGTCGAGGATAAATTGTTCCATCACCTTCCCAGAGACGGAGTTGAGGCTGACCAGTCCATAGTTACCCGAGGGTAAGAGACTGTTAGAAACCTCTGCTTTATTAGCTAAACCAAATTGGATTCCCAACTGTGCAAGACTACATTTTTATATGTCTCAAAGCTTGATTTGTTTGTATATTGAGGCATGTTTTTTATATACTGAGACATCGTTTGAAGCGAAAGTAAACACAATGTTGAGACTTTACATTTAGATGCCCCAAGTCAGACACTCCAGAGATTACAGTGCAGAACAATGAGGCCTGATTACTCATGCGAACATCATGAGATAAAGCCTAGGTGTGTGGGCATCTCATGAAAGATGTATGCATGAGAAAAGACTAAGAAACCTGTGGGACATTCTGTTTGTCTTGAGGATTAACAGGAGAGCAACCTGTGAAATTTCCTATAAAAACTGAGGAAAAAACCCTCAGTTAGTGTGTGAGATCACCCACCTCCATGGAAGGACCTGGGAGAATTCGGAGCCTCAGAACGCCATGAGGATTGGATCCATGGTGGTGTAACTATGCTCCCTCCCTCCCTTCTCTGTCTCTGCTACCCTCTGCTTAATTTTCTTCCCTTTTTTTCCATCCTACTGTCGTATCGCTTTAACTCTCTTGTTCCAATAAGCCCTAATAGATTTGCAGCATTTGACCTCGTTTGTATCTTAATTTCACTCTTGGAAATCTCAAATCTACCCTGTGTCTATTAACCAGACCGGGACACCCAGGTCCACCTTCTTGCCCTTTTCGAAGACTGGAGTAACCTTTGCCTTCCTCCAATCCCCAGGCACCTCTCCTGTTCCCCAGGACTTACCCAAGATGATGGAGAGTGGCCTGGCAATGACAGCTGCCAGCTCACTCAACACCCACAAGTGCATCGCATCAGGTCCCATAGATTTATGGATGTCCAGATGGCTTATCTGCTCCCTAAACCAGTCCTCATCAACCAAAGAAAACTCCTCCATTATCCTAATCTCATCTGGGGCCTCAGGAGTCTGAGACTCCTGAGCACAGTCTCTAAGAGTATAGACAGTGACATAGAAGGCATTCAGTAACTCCACCTTCTTTGTATGATCGTCACCAAGGCACCCACCTCATTCAGCAGTGGGCCTACATAATATACTATTTTAACTAAGGAAAAACAAAACTCATAAAGTGAAAAGTGAGCATAGACAATGGTTTTATGATAAAAATTAATTTTATACTATTGTTGTTGTTCTTCCTTCCTTTTAACTTTTATTTGTTTCACAAAATACTTCCTAATGCCTACTGCGTTCATACCTATGGCCTTTGTTGCTTACTCCACCTTCCAACTCACAGAGGCAGTAAAACACATTATTTTCAAATTCCACGGTCAAGTAATAAAACACCAAAAGAAGAAAGAGCAGCAACACAACAGAAAAACTTAACAGAAGGACTGCTACTGACTAGCAGAAACACAGAATTTTGAAATTGAACACAAAAGCCCCAACTGTATGGGTTTTTTTCCCTGAGATGCATTAGGGAGATTCCAGATGATTTGTATTCAGAGCTCATTGTCTCAAACCACCCACACTCTGTCTTCTTGATCTATGTGCCTGTGGGTTCTGCCTTTTCGGTGGACAGGGATTTTCCCTGGGGCAGATACTGTCTTCCTTGTTACACTCCATTTTGTACAGTATTAATGTTTCTGTATTCGTGCTATACGCTTCAACATAAAGTAAAAGTCACATAAGTAATTACACCCACAACAAAGGCACAATAATATATTCCCATCCAAGCACAAAGCTAATTTGACTAAAACCTTTCTTCATGTAAGATTTTTCATTCCAGTTCAGAGAAATCCCTCTCCTCTGTTCCATTTCATTTCCATTGCAGAATATTCTAATTCCACCTTTTTAGGAGATACCCCATGGTTCCTTCACATATTATTGCATCAAACAATGGTTAGATTCAAATAGTTCATTGATGCTTCCTGACCTTAAAAACAAAGTGAACCTCTTATTGCTAAAAGGAATCATATTATGTATTTCTCACACATAGCAAAGCCCTTTGCAATCAACTTGGATGCTAACAGAGCTTGCAAACAAAATACAATATAGACGCGCTCAGATATAAATTCAGACACAGGAACCCATTACTGTCTAAACTCTGTGGCTACCTTTCCTGTGCAATACTATGAATGCCCTGGACGTTCGTGGATACCATGAACACCCTACAGAATTCTGTACAGCTCCTCCAACTTGTGTAGCTAATTAAAAAAAAATCGTATTTTTTGGGGTGGAAAAATATTACTGGCTGAGAACAGCATTAAAGTCATTGTTAAGATCATAGAATCATAGAATCATAGAATGTTAGTGGTTGGAAGGGACCTAGAAAGATCATCAAGTCCAACTCCCCTGCCAAAGCAAGACACCTTAGATAAGGTCACACAGGAACGAGTCCAGATGGGTTTTGAATGTCTCCAGAGTAGAAGACTCCACAACCCTCCTTGGGCAGCCTGTTCCAGTGTTCCGTCACCCTTACTGTGAAGTTCTTCCTCACATAAACACTAAACCTCCTATGCTCTAACTTGCTCCCATTGCCCCTTGTCCTAACACTGGATGACATTGACAAGAGCCTGGCTCCTTCTTCCTGACATTGGCCCTTAACATATTTATAGACATCTATGAGGTCTCCCCTCAGTTTCCTCCTCTCGAGGCTAAAGAGACCCAGCTCTCTCAGCTTGTCCTCAGGGAGTAGATGCGCCACTCCCTTGATCATCTTTGTGGCCCTGCGCTGGACTCCCTCCATTAAGATACATTATGAAATGGCAGAGGCATGACACATCCCTATTTTGAAAGCAAGAAACATTTGTGACTGGATTTAACGACACTTAGGAAGCAGTAATCCTATATTCCTATTGAGAACACCAAGTAATGAAAGACATAACCAGCTTTAATACCTACTTGTTATTGTTTTGCTGATTAATAGGGTAGTATCACCACTACTCCATGTGGTCATTCACTGTAGTTTTAATCATCCATAGCATTTCTACTTTATGTCAGATGAGTTTTTCAATGTGTACGCATTATGTGCAGTTACACCACTAGGTAGAAGCTGTGGTTACACCAGATGACTTTTGCTTGTGCAAAATATCTTGAATTTATAGATATGCATCTCCTTGAATCTACAAGTATGTGTGGCACAACCAGCTGAAACAAAACAAACAGCAACAATCACATTCTCTTATCATAATGTATCCCTCAAATGAGTTATGACTTATTCCCTCAATCTGTATCAACTAACAATATTCTTTGACCTTACTTTTCTGTAATAGAGATACAGACTATTTTATTCTCCCTGGTTCAATGTTTTTGTCTTTTTCCCATCTTACAAGCTAAATTTGCAATATTTTAAAATTATCATAAGAAGTATATGTCTACAAAGTTGAAGTACAATCTCTCATTCTTGGATAATACAGCTTGCCCAAGAAAACTACCAACTACCTTAAGACAGAACCAGGTAAATGATTCTTATTCAGTCAAGTGTTCATCAGAGAAGTTTAAATGCAGAGGAACTCCTTCAACTATGGATTAGAAATAAATACAATAATTGAAAAAAAAAAAAAACCAAAAAAAACCCCCAGTAATACCAGTATTTCCAGGGGAGATGCAAAGCCTAACAACTCTTTAGGGGTGAGGGTCATTGGCAAGGAGGGCCAGGCATCCCACGCTGCATTAGGAAGAGCACTGCTAGAGGATCAAGGGAGATGTTAACATAAATTATTTTCAGCACTGGTAAGACACAGCTGAAACAGTGGGTCTAGCTCTTGGGTCCTATCAGAAGACACGAACCTACTGGTGTGCATCCAGCAAAGAAGGTAATTTAGCCCAGCCCTGAAGAAGTTAAAAGGACTGATACCACATTGCCAGATCTCTGAGCCCACTATTTTCCAGCCAACCTGCAAAGCTTTAAAGTGCTCTAAACTTGGTTTACAAAGAAGATGGATAATATGTTATTGTACATCTATCAGTGACTAGTGATAGCATACAGAGAAAATATTAAGTTATTTTTTTGAGATTCTAAATGCTTATGTGTATTTTGAACATAAGTATTTCATAAGTTCACATCATTCATGGGCTTTTAAAGGTTAAAAACATCTTTCTACATTTTCTTTCTCAAAAATCTGTCTATACTTTTTAATAATGAGTAGATCTGATAGTACATTTTTGGCTGACATCTTCTAGCATGATGATATGAACAAGGGTTAACACAGATTTTCACAATCATACAGATTATTCTTAGTAGACACTCAAGGTACAGAAAACATTGTCCTGGACAGCATTAATACTGCATGAATTCATTGTAAATTTAAGTCTACCAAGTGTCAACCTACACAACATCTGATCACATAGCTGCAATGCAGCATTCAGAAAAAGATGAGATGTGTCCATAGGAAAACTTGACAGTATTATGCAGCAGAAAACCAGACAATACTGGGAGCTATGGGGTTAGTTATCACGTTCTGAAGTTTCAAAAGCTATGAACGGGAACAGTTTGCAAGGATTCAAACTGCCATAGCAGCCTACATGAAAATAAAAGTGGGGAGGAAGGGAGGATGGGAATCGACAAAAGCCAACAGTGTGCAAAATCATCATAGTAAAAAGATACAAATCTCAAAACTCAACGTCATTTATTATACAATGCAACTTTTACAGAAATAATGCAATATGGTAGTCACAAAAATGAGAATAGCAAGATTATAATACTTCGCACCAACAGAATGTGGTTTAAATTTTCCCTCACAACTATTTTTATCCACTTTGGTTGTCTGAGAAGGAAGACAGTTGATATTTTATTGTTTTATTTCTAATTTATCTATTATAGATGTGCACATACAGAGATAATAGTAAACAAAGACAATAAAATCCACTGAGTAAATAAATTACAGAATCACAGAATGTTAGGATTTGGAAGGGACCTTGAAACATTATCTAGTCCAACCCCCATGCCACAGCAGGAATCTCTAGACCAGGTCATGCAGAAGCACATCCAGACGAGTTCTGAATATCTCCAGAGAAGGAGACTCCACAACCTCTGTGGGCAGTCTGTTCCAGTGCTCTGGCACCTGAACTGGGAAAAAAATCCTACATGTATTCACACGGAATCTACTGTGTTTCAGCTTACAGCCATTGCCGCTTGTCCTGTCACTGGGCTTCACTGAGAAGAGCCTGACCCCATCCTCCCGACACACACCCTTCACATATTTAAAAGCATAGATGAGGTCATCCCTTAGCCTCCTCTTCTCCAAGCTAAAGAGATCCAGCTTCCTCAGCCTTTCCTCACCTCAGGGTGACCTACTAACCACATCCCTTTTAATCCACCCCAGAATCCCTCTGGCACTCCTGACCACAAGAGCACACTGCTGGCTCATGGTCATCCTTCCATCCACCAGGACCCCCAGATCCCTTTCCCCTTCACTGCTCTCCAACAGGTCAGTCCCCAACCTATACTCATACATGGGGTTGGTCTTTCCCAGGTGCAAGACTCGACACTTGGCCTTGTTGAATCTCATTCAATTTCTCCCTGCCCAACTCTCCAGCCTGTCTAAGTCACGCTGAATGGCAGCACAACCCTGTGGTGTGTCAGCCACTCCACCCACTTTAGTGTCATCAGCAAACTTGCTGAGAGCACACTCTGTTCCCTCATCCAGGTTGTTAATGAATAGATTGAAAAGTACTGGTCCCAATACTGACCCCTGAGGGACTCCACTAGACACAGGCCTCCAGCTAGACTCCATCCCATTGACCACGACTCTCTGACTTCTGTCCTTCAACCAGTTCACAATCCACCTCACTACCCAATCAGCCAGACCACACTTGCTCAGTTTAGCTGGAAGGATGCTGTGGGAGACAGTGTCAAATGCTTTACTGAAATCAAGATAAACCACATCCACTGCTCTACCACCATCTATCCACCTGGTTATGTCCCCATAAAAGGCTATCAGATTGGTCAAACATGACTTCCCCATGGTTAACCCATGCTGACTTCTCCCAATGACCCCCTTATCCTTCATACGCCTGGAGACAGAGTTCAAGATAAACTGTTCCACCACCTTTCCCCTGGGATGGAGGTGAGGCTGACCTGTCTAGAGTTACCTGGCTCCTCCTTCTTGCCCTTTTTGAAGACTGCACTGACATTTGCCTTCCTCCAATCCCCAGGCACCTCTCCTGTTCCCCAGGACTTACCCAAGATGATGGAGAGTGGCCTGGCAATGACAGCTGCCAGCTCACTCAACACCCACAAGTGCATCGCATCAGGTCCCATCGATTTATGGATCTCTAGATGGCTTAGCTGCTCCCTAAACCAGTCATCAACAAAACAAACCTCCTCCATTTTCTTAATGTTATCTGGGGGCTCAGGGGTCTCAGGCTCCTGACGACAGCCTCTAACAATATAAACAGAAGACATTCAGTAACTCCACTACTTTGTATCATGTGTCACCAAGGCATCCACTTCATTCAGCAGTAGGCCTACTTTGCCTCTAGTGTTAGATTTTCAGGCAATGTATTTGAAGAAGCCCTTCCTATTCCTTGACCTCCCTTGCAAGGTTTAATTCCAGAGAGGCCTTAGCATTCCTAATTGCCTCCCTACGTCCTCTGACAACAATCTTATACTCTTTCCATGTTGCCAACCCCTCTTTCCTTGATTGTAGAGTCTCTTCTTCCACTACAGTTTGCCCAGCACTTCCAGACTTAACCATGCAGGTCTCTTGTCTCCCTTTCTTGATTTTCTACCTGTTGGGATGCTCTGATCTTGAGCTTGGAAGAAGTGGTCCTTGAATGTTAAGAACTGTCTTGTGTCCCTTTATCTTCTAGTACCCTGTCCAATGCGATTTCCATTAGCAATTTCTTGAAAAGATCAAGGTTGGCCCTACTGAAGATATGCTTTCATTATAATACAAATCAGTTAACACTCCTTAGATTTTCTTTCAGGGTTATTCAAATACAAATGCACTGGCACAGAAATAGTTGTATCAACCTACCAGTTGACAAGTCTCAGAAGAAAGATTAGAAGAACCAATATATATCCTAAAATAGAACGTAAATTATTTGAATGCATACATAGGTGTACAGTAGAGCAACTGACACTGCAAGCTGTCAGTCTGCAAGAATGAAGTAAACATTCAGGTGAGAAGGAAATACAAGATTTCCCATATGCAAAATATGCTCAAAAAAGATCAGAACTCACCTGAATTTCAGTCACACATTAATTCCTGTAAGTGCATGAATGTATTTCCCTTCTACAGGTATTAATGAAATAAACCCAGACTATGATGGTAGCAAATTATTTTCCTGTTTTGACAGATGTTCTAGCTCTTCAATAAAAGTTTTTGCAAAGATCCTAATATACCAGTACTCAGATAGCAAAGATTCTGCCACATATGTTCTCTAAATAACTGCTTTAGAATTACATAAAAAACTTTGAAGATTAAATTTCTCTGTCAACACTTTGAGATTTTCTCTCTGCATCTTCTACATGGGGAAAAAGCATGAAGCATTTAGTGTTTATATTATGGATACTTGCAGGATTTCACACCTCTAAGATTATTTTTCCATTTTTACCGTTAGGAAAAGGCACTATGGGACTTTGTTTGACAAGTAAATATATATTTTTGAAGACAAGGTGCTTTTAATCTCACGGAGCCCAATATATTGGATCTGGAAAGTGTAATTGACTTCTCTGTTGCCAGAGGAACTGAATATTTGGACACCAGCAATGTTTAAGCAATCATATAAGCATTTGTGAAAGTAAGCAGATTTTTATTTCATTTCATTTCTGAAAATGTTAGCTCTGGGTGAAAACAGAGAGAGGTAAGGAACTCCAGTGGACAAAGAAGAGCAAAAAAACCATTTGCAAGAATGTCTTGCTATATTTTGCTTAACAGTTAAGAAGAACATGTAAAAAATCTGTCTTTAACCTCAAGCCCACTCAGGCTGACCTCAGATTTAAGACGCAAGATGGTGCATGAAGTTAGAAGGAAGAATTGCACAGCTGAGAAATCAATCTGGAGGGTTTGTTCTCAATTACAGAATCCTTTAGGTTGCAAAAGACCTTTGACATCATCGAGTGCTATCAGCACTGCCAGGTCACCACTAAACCACCCAGCACCACATCTCCATGGCTGTAAAGACACTGGTTAATAACAAAGACCAAGACCAATGCATTACTACCCAAAAGCCATCATTGCACCTGCATTTCTTTGGTCCTCGTGGCTGGTCTTTGAAGACCACCTCCTCCCACCTCTGACCAGAGCCCTCTTTCCACCTCTGACACTGAGCAAATATCCAACTGCTCCCCACTCAGCATCCCTTCTTTCAGCTTTCCTTCCCAACCACACTAAAAGCTGTAATTTTGCAATGAACTTCAGAAGTAGTTGATTTTGTCATCACTTTATCATCACCTACTTTCCTGAGGGTCTTCTCAAAGTCTGTGACACAGGTAATTTGTTTTAATATATTCTAACCCCAAAAGCAAAAGAAGTGATGTTATTTGAATTGCTAGATATAGAGTGCCTTACACTGACATCGTTAAAAGCTTTTGAATCCATAGTACATACACACAGTTTCACAGTCCTTACTCCACAGGGGGTGAATTCACTCAGCTAATGTGTAGTGGGCAACTGCAGAAGACATTGTAATGAAGACACAGTGATTTCAAGCAGAGTCTAGGCAGAGTTTAACCATAAGCCTTGCTTATGGAGACCCATCCATTAGTATGAATGACTGATATAACCTCAACACATACTTTGGCATTAGTATGCACTGACTTTAACAATATATTCTACTTTCATGTTCTGCTTGTAAGAACATGTTCCTGTGGAAATGCACAACAGCATAATACTTCCAGTGAACGCTGGCATACCACCTGGCATGTTTGGTATTGTACAGGTAAGAAAACTTACAGCTTTGCTTACTTGATGTAAAGATGTGATAAACAAAAGAAGAAAGTGACATGAAGTGTGAAGGAAGTGAT
Source organism: Galbula dea (assembly GCA_013399015.1). Taxonomy (NCBI): domain Eukaryota; kingdom Metazoa; phylum Chordata; class Aves; order Piciformes; family Galbulidae; genus Galbula; species Galbula dea. The sequence goes on from VWZX01006273.1 coordinate 42,755, forward strand.
GGTGTTGGACCTCACTATAGACAGGACCAGCATGCCACAATCAATGTGAGGTTGCTTGCCTGACACCAACTACATCAGGTTACTCAGTATCAGTAGGGACACTTTTTCTACCATTTCTATTTCAGCTTTGAGCATCTGTGCTTTTCATACTGACATCCAAGAAGAACTGACACTTCCTCAGTGTAAAACACCATGATATACGAGAAAATGGTTAAAGCAGTGAAGAGCTCACAAGGAAGAATGACAAAAAGACTGGAGGCCAGTCTCAGACCAACAGCATTTTGGCCACACAAGGAATTGAGAGAGATGTTAGAAATTTTTTTATGTGTCATTTCATTTTAGATAGAAAACCACCAGGGTAACCAATTAGATGTCAGATCTACAGCAGACAGTGAAATCTGGCAACACATGGCAATCAGAAGCAGAAGATGACTTCCTGCTAGCTAATATGGAGCAACAAAAGTCATTAGAAGTGAAAACAAGCCAGCAAAGCAGACAAAAAAGAAGAGTAGTACGACCACCTTTTTTGGTCTTTTAACTATTGCAATAGCATTCTGTGTAGAAACAAGAATGACAAAAATGCATCGTCAAGTTCAAAAATACAGTGCTGAAACAACTAAGATGAAAGTGATAGCTGTGTGACTAGATAGAAAATCCTGCACTAAAACAAAACAAAACAAAACAAAATGATCCACCCACATTACAGTTAAAAAGTTACGTAGAATATAGAGCTGCGGATGGGAAGGACGCGATTTGATCAGGAATGGCATAATGGATACAAACTGGAAAGATCAACAACCTCAATGTCCTGGCATCATAAGGATGTGTCAGCTATAGATGCACAAAATCAAAATAATAAATTATTGAATTAAAGACAGGAAAGTAAAATAATAATCTTGCTTGGGAATAATAGTCATATAGAATTTTGGGGGTTTATATAGGTGTACTTTTTCCATATTGAAATAATAAATATGTATCTAAAACATTAACCTACCTTTTAATTAAACAATAGTTTCTTATGATGCTTTTGCACTTATTCATTATTGCCCTGCTCTGCATTTATTTACTCTCAGCAGCATCACTTAGTGAAGGCCAGGAGGACAGAATCTAATATTACTACCTGTGATTCCAACATTTCAAACATTGAGGAAATCATTGAACTGATGAAACAGCGATGACTAGAACTCTGACAAGTCCACATCTTATAGAAGGATATACTATCAACTAGGTTTTGCTGGCTTAGTTCATTTAAGGAAAAATAAGAATTCTCCTGCCATAAAAAAATGTTTGCCTTCAATACAGGGTACAAAAGCAGGGTACCTCCAAAACATGTAGTGGTTTGGAGTAGGCAGGAGGTAATATTAGATGTTCTAAGAAACCCTTATAGCTTCAGACTGAACTAAACCTATCAATAGCAAAATAAAAGCCAGCTAGTGTAGAAAGGTTAACAAAACAATCGGCTTTCTGCAACTGATTTTGGTTTTGACACCATGAAGATTTTTCTGCTTCTCAAAACTTGAACCAAACAAAATGAATAATTCATTGTGGTTTATTGAAATTAATTGCATTCTAATTCATAAAGGATATATTTGTTAATAGTTACATTATCAACTCGTAAAATAAGATAAGCAGGATACCTTGATTGTGTACATCTTCTAGTAAAAGAAACAAACAAACAAACAACCTGCAGCAGCTTAAAATGGGGAGGATTTCAACCTATAAAAAAATAATGTTGACTACCAATTTGTTTATGTGGAATCAAGTGCAGGCTTGGCAAATCAGAGACGCTGCTAAAGGAGGTTCTCCAAAACCACAAGACCAAGTGCGAGGTTCTACATCTGGGTCAGGGCAATCCCAAGCACCGATACAGGCTGGGTGAAGATTGGCTTGAGAGTAGCCCTGTGGAAAGAGACTTGGGGGTGTTGGTGGATGAGAAGCTGAACATGAGCCGCCAGTGTGCACTGGCAGCCCAGAAGGCCAACCGTATCCTGGGCTGCATGAAGAGAAGCATGGCCAGCAGGCCAAGGGAAGTGATTCTCCCCCTCTACTCTGCTCTCGTGAGACCCCACCTGCAATACTGCATCCAGTTCTGGAGCCTCTTATTACAAGAAGGATGTGGAAGTGCTGGAGCGAGTCCAGAGAAGGGCCATGAGAATAACCAGAGGACTGGAGCACCTCTCCTACGAGAACAGGCCGAGAGAGTTGGGGTTATTCTGTCTGGAGAAGAGAAGGCTCCAAGGAGACGTTATTGTGGCCTTCCAGTATCTGAAGGGGGCCTACAAGAAAGCTGGTGAAGGACTTTTTAGGAGGTCAGGTAGTGACAGAGCAGGGGAAATGGATGCAAGCTAGAGGAAGGTAGATTTAGATTAGTCATTAGATTAGTTCATCACTGTTAGGGTGGTGAGACAGTGGAACAGGTTGCTCAGAGAAGCTGTGGAAGCCCCATCCCTGGAAGCTTTTAAGACGAGGCTTGATGGGGCTCTGGGAAACCTGATCTGGTGGATGGTGTCCTGCCAGGCAAGGGGGTTGGAACTAGATGATCTTTAAGGTCCCTTCCAACTCTGGCAATTCTATGATTCTAAAATGTTCCAACCTGTCTTCTCTATGTAGCATGTTCACATGCAATGAGACAGGACTTCTCCAAATGCTACATAGCACACAAAACCTTACATTTTAAAACCATTTTTTTCAGGCTGGAAGGAAGAAGACATTGGCTGAAAGGATTTTTGTTCTGTTGAAGGGGAAAAAATATTGTCTATCATTCCCATATTAGCCATTTACCAACACTGGAAAGGGTAAAGAAAACCACCTGTAATTTACAAACAGAACAAGTCAGCATATAAGACTTCAAATGCTTCTAAGATGACAGGGAAGAAAAGTGCTCAGGTATGCCATTTTACTATTTTAATTTAACAAAATGTAGAAAAATTGTTCCCTCCCTTAAATTTGAGCACAAAACTAGTCTTGTTTCAGAAGAGGGATAGCCCTAATTCTTTGTTCTCTCCCCTTTTCCCCTACTAGTTATAACCTCCAACTCCCTCCAACTTCTGCCATAAGGAGTTATGCAGCTCATAGATGAAATTATTAGAAAAGGAAATATGTAATAAGCCTGATCAAAAGAGTGTTTAAATCCAACTAAAATTATTTATCCCCATAGTTTAATAAAGTTTTCAGAGTTTTCTAACTCTGACTTCTTCTGCATAGCACTACCATCCTGATTTGGGAGAAAACAAAACTAATGGAACCATGTGGCAATCTTTATTTTCTCCACTCCCTCATTAGAAACACCTGCACCTCTCCTCGTTTTCGTCTAGTAACAGCTGTAACATTTCCCCTGCTCCAGCATAAAGGTGCTCAGCTCTCCGCACCCACTCCTGCCAGTCACGGGGCTGCGGCCACTCCCCGCACTCATCACCCTGGTCTGCACCACCCCCTGCCTGTCCTAACAGAACTGTGATGTCAGACGGAAGTCATCTACCTATGTTCTCACTCTTCCTTGCTGGTAGGTCAGACAAGATAGTAACAACATAAGGGTGCCCTGATGCTGTGCTGTTTTAAAGCTGCTGTTACTCAATGTTACTCAATTGTTACTCATTGTTACTCAATGACACTGCACCACATCATAAGGAAAAAAATCCTTCCAGGATAAACATTGCTTGTGACCAGGAACTGGTTATAACTTTTACAATTTCTGCTGTAACTGTGGTGAATCACAGAATATCCTGAGTTGGAAGGGACCCACAAGGAACATCAAGTCCAACTCCTGTTTAGGCACAGGAATCCCAAAGTCACACTATATGCCTAAATGCATTGTCCAAGTGCTTGTTAAAGTTGGTGCCATTGACAGACAACCTGGGGAGCCTGTTCTAATGCTCCACCACTCTCTGGGTAAAGAACCTCTTCCCAACATTCAACCTGAATTTCCCTCAGCACAGCTTCATGCGGTTTCCCCAGGTCCTACTGCTGGTCACCAGAGAGAAGAGGTCAGCACACACTCCTCCCTCTCTGGTGAGGAATTTATAAACTGCAATGAGGTCACCCCTCAGACTCCTCTTCTCCAGGCTTCTTCCCCTCCATACCCTTCACCATCTTTGCGGCCGTCCTCTGGACGCTCCCAACAACTTCATGTCCCTCTTGTATTGTGGTGATCAAAACTGCGCACAATATTCCAGGTGAGACCACATCAGTGCCGAGTAAAGTGGGACTAGGACCCCTCTCTATTGGCTAGCAATGGAGTGTTTGATGCACACCAGAATCCTATTGGCTCTTCTGGCTGCTAGCACACACTGCTGGCTCATATTCAACTTATCATCAATCAAAACTCTCAGTGCTGCTTTCCAGCCTCTCATTCCCCAATTGGTAGGTTGTTTTCAGGTTGCCCCTTCCCAAGTGCAGAACTCAGCACTTGCCCTTGTTAAACTTCATATGACTTGTGACCGCCCAGTCCTCTAATCTATATAGATCTCTCTGCAGTGCCTCTCCGCATTCACTGGAGTCAACAGCACCTCCCAGCTTAGTATCATTCACAAAGTTACTTATTAGGCCTTCAAGTCCTACATCCAAGTCATTTATAAAAATGTTAAATAGAACCAGCACTAAGATAGATCTCTGTGGGACCCCACTCATCACCTGTCGCCAGCCCAATGTAGCTCCATTTGCTATAACCCTTTGAGCTTGACCCCTCAGCCAGTTGTGTACCCACCTCGTGATGTTCTAATCAAGCTGTATATTCGACATTTTGTCCAGTAGGATGCTGTGGGAGACAGTATCAAAAACCTTATTGAAGTCCAAAAAGATGACATCAGGTGATGTCCCTTGGTCCACTAGGTAGGTAATCTTGTCATAAAAGGAAATCAAGTTTGTTAAGCGTGACTTCCTTGTCATTCCTTGTCTTCCTCTTACTATTAACATATTTTTAAAAGTTCTTTTTACTGTCTCCCACAGTACTGGCCAGCTTCAACTCTAATTGGGCCTTAGCTGCACAGATTTTCTCTCTATAGTGGTGAACAGCTTCTATGAAGACCTCCCACGTTACCAGACTCTGCTTCCACAGGCCATATGTGTATCTTCTCCGCCTAATTTCCAGAAGAAGCTCCTTACACAGCCAAGCTTGCCTTCTGCCTCGCCTGCTTGACTTCCAGCATTTAGGGATTGCCTGATCCTGTGCCCTCAGGCGATGGTACTTAAAAACTGACCAGCTCTGATGGAAGGATGAGGGGTTGAGTGTGTGTAAATCGTCCACCTTTGTCAGTGCTGTGATGATGTTATTTTGACTTTAGATGGGGAATTTTTCTTGTTGATGTAACTGAAGTTTGTGAAGATTATTAGAAGAATGTGTATTTGAAGGACAATTCCATTTTATTCTGATATACTTAATGACTTGTACCATTAAATGAAATTATGCTACGGACAAGCAACTACTGACTTGGGTTTCAGAAGCTGTAATTATTCACCATCTCTGTTTCTCCAGTTTATGCTCAAATTTGGAAAACTGGAAAAAGCATCTGAAGAGTCCAGAACATGTCTACTCCAGATCTGCTACATATATATATATATATATATATACACACTGTTACATAAATGCACACTACTATAGAAATGACTAAAACTAATTTGTTCAAATACAATTTGCTGACTTTGCATTTTCTGGAGGGAAGCCTTACTTCTAAAAAAGCTAGAACTGATTTTGCGTAACTTCACTTAGGAAAGGCTTATCAACAACTTACTCACTCTCCCTTTATTAAAAGAAAAACATAGGCAATCTCTTCAGTTTATTTGATTCCATATCCAAATTTGGTAGAGTTATAAGGTTTCTGAATGACAAGTATATAAATGCTGCTGTGATTCAGATCACACATTTTCTGGACCACTACTGCACTCAGCCTCCACCCCTCCTCCATGCAGCTTTCTAAAATAACTGCTGTTCTGTCAGTCACTGACAGAAGACACATCTGCAATTACTCTGTTGGGTTTTTTTTTAATTTTTCCTTCTTATTTAAGATCTTGGTTCTGAGTTCATAAATCACTTAAATTACCCCCCTTCTTAGCAAAAAATGTAACACTTAGAAGCAAACAGTTAAATTTCAAGTCAGCAAAATGCAAAATCAGAAGTTGTGGTGAAAACCTACAGATGACACGTATTGAAAAGACATGCATGCAAAGCTATTTAGAAATTAAAAATAACTCACTTCTGAAATAAAGAGTGCTTTAGGTTACATGGAAGTACCTCTTCGCAAGCAGAGGCTTGGAATCTACCAACTTCACTGTCTGATCAGATGACCACATTAGCAACTGCTTCAGTGGCACCGTAATCTGTAGGACTTAATGGACAAGTCAACTGAGCCACATTTGCCTTCAGTAAAATGGAAGTACCTATGCTGTATTACACCTTTATGAAAGATAGACTTGATTCACTGCTTTTTACTACTCATTGCAGTGCCTTACAGACTAAAATTAAATGTACAGCAGACAATTGTGGCCACTTATCTTGCAAAGAATTATTTTACTTTACATATCCAGGTGCTGACATTGAAAATTGTGCTTGTTTTACGGACTTGGAGAAAGCATTGTAGATTATTACACATTTCCTCAGCAATCCCAGAGTGAATAGAAGAGTGAGCTTGTACTGTTTTATACAAACATCCTCAGTTGCACCACATTATGTGACCCTGACCTATTACAGCTTTTAAATCCATGCTTAACTTTAATCATAAGAGTAATACCATTGAGTTCAGTTCACAAGTGCCTTCACATGTTAAGGCGCCAGCTCAGAGTGAAGAGTCATTATTATTGGCCAAGCACTATTAAGAGTAGAAAAAAAAAAATCTCTTTTATAAAAATCAGGAGATTTAATCCAGGACTGAACAAAATACAAAAAGAATTTTCATCTGTCTGTACGAACTCTACAATGCTATTCACAGTAATGCTTTTCAGAACAGAACCACATCTTTTTGTTCTCATGTCTTGAAGGTTTCTGTTAAAAATCAGGAGATTTAATCCAGGACTGAACGAAACACAAAAAGAATTTTCATCTGTCTGTACAAACTCTACAATGTTATTCACAGTATTGTTTTTCAGAAAAGAACTACATCTTTTTGTTCTCAAGTCTTGCAGGTTTCTATTTTTATACCACCCTCCTAGCCACAAAGCCTTTCACTCTTAAAAATAAGCTTATTTTGTTGTTTAAATCCCCCAAATCTCCATGATTTCCTCAAGTAAATAGTATTGGGTCACAGCAAATCAGTAATATTCACAACTATAATGAATCCGAAAGCTTTTCCTTTTGTTGCAAATTTAGAGCAGATGAGTAGACCTACATAAACTTCTAATAAATAAAAAGGGTTGTAAAGGAAGGCAGAAAAGAGGTCCATTTTGAAGAAAAAGATATTTGAGCATGCACCAAAGCTTAATTTAGGAAAAGCTCCATGAGAGCCATATGACTAATCAGAAAAAAGGAAGAGATACATTTTCTACAATGTTTTCTTTGCATTGCTGGAATATCCAGAGCCTTAAAAGCTCCTATATCTTCCTTGTGATCCATCCCTTTTCAGGTTAAGTTCAATTTTTTTGAAAGAAAATTCAGACAACTTCAACAGCATGAACACAAACAGCCTTAGGCTTTACGCTTATTCCTAATTAATCATTTGCCATCTGGGAGTTACTCTGTTCCATGCGTTTTAGGACCTCAGTAAGCACTTCAAGACATTATGAGGAAAGTACAAGCTGAGCACACTTACAATCTTGGTAAAAAATATGTTCAGTGTAACAGGCCAAAGAAAGAAATTTATTCCAAGAGCAGATGTCTGACATTTACTAACTCACCTATTTGCTGTCTGTACTTTACCAAGTGTTTGTATTTGCCTTTTTCTGCACTTTAATGTTAAAGGAGTATATATCTCATTCTTGAAGTTAAAATCAGACCCTCATTGAGTGAGCTGTTGTAATTGCACAGAATTTTGTAGCTTCCAGTGAGAGATTTATTTCAAAACTCTTCAATAGAAATATTTATATATTTAAGAATATGTGCTCCTGATAAATCTTTTAAGGTAATCTTTCTTTGATTATTCAACTGTCTACTCCTCCTGTTGACAAAACTGGACAGCCACCTGGTGACTACTCTGAAGTTTTATTTATAATTTGAATGAAATGAGCTCTTTCACTTTACTATTTTACTGAAATGTTTACAATGTGCATCCCATCTTCTCGATGCTTTTCAATTTATAAAACTATATTAAAAAACTAATGTGATGTTGTCAAGATTCCTAAATGTTTTTCATACTTTTCTCTCATCTCAAGTGACACTGCTGTTGGACTAATAGCCTTTGCTTGTATATAGACCAGCAGGAGACTTCGTAACAGATGCTAGCTTTACACTGTTTATTTCATTTATTCTTGAGAGTCACAGCAACAGCCACTACAGACCAGGTAATGGGAAATTTTCACAGCTTCTCACAGCTGCTATTATTTACTTACTCGCATTGCTAACTAAAGAACATAATTTTTCAAGTAAAAGTACACAAACACACATAGGTTGAGTGAAGTTACCTTACAATACTCCATACTACCTTATGAAATTATAAGTGAAACTAAAGTAAGGTTTCTCTATATGAGGTCACTGTTTGAAAATAGTTTTAGACAGGCAGTTACTCAGACCTCCACAATACAACTAAAAATGAAGCCTACTATTATGAACCACTTAGGGTTTATTTTATATCACATACAGCCAGATATTTCTGAAGGTAAAAGTTGATATAATTAAAGGGTTCAGCAGTGCCCTGCAGAAAGAAAGGTTACTTTGGGATGTGTATGGATATTGCAGTCACATTCTGTTATCCACAGGACAGAGATTCAGCACTTAAAAGTGAGTATAAGCAGAAGTTTATGTTGGATAAGTTTTTGGTGGAACGTGAATGCCCAAATGCCAAACAACAAACCTACACTGAACAAATCAATACACTCTCTATACTTCCTTTGTGTAGCATTCTTGGTTAAGATTCCTTTCAAGATTTCTTACAAAAAATATTTTTTTCCCCCTTTCTTAATGTTTAGAGCAGAAAAAGGTCAATAAAGGCTAACTTTCTTTGAATTATAGACAATAAAGTTTTCTTCTATATTCATGGCAGTAGAATAAGTCAGGAAAAGATGTATAAAAGTTAAAAAAACTTGAATCTTACATTCATAATGTAATGCAGAAACAACATCTTAAACCAAATTAAAAGTTTCTCATTATTGCCAAAACGAATAGTATTTTTTTCATTTTCTGATTTTTAAAACCTCCTTTTACTGTTTGCTTTCCCCAAATCTCTTGAAAAAAACAACAGACCAATTAATAAGTTAATGACTTAAAAAAACACCTTAAAGACATTTTCCAATCTAAACAATTCCATTATTCTATAAGCAAGTTTTTAATCAAGATTGCTGAAGAATATTCTGAAAGACATGGTAAATTTGCATTTGAACGCATAATATTAATGTAAAACTCAGTCCAAGTTTTAATGAACTCCGTCATTCATGTGAAACAGCAATGGTATAGTTGCATCTCATCTAAAAAGGGTGAACTTGGCTTTTATAATATAAGATCTCCTACAGAGCTTAATAGAAGTTGTTACTTAAAGATTCCTAAACCTTGAAATGGACAGATTTTGAGCTACCTAATGAACATAAGTTAAATAATTCTTTAGAAAGATCGGGAGCACACACACAAGCACTGCCATTTTTATAAGAACCAAAAAATCTAGAACTCAGAAGCATCTGGTAAAGTGAAAAATTTTTTGTTACTAATGCTATGACTACTCTGACTTCACAGGTTCTTGGTTTTTCTTCCTAAGTATGTGGCTGCTATCAGACGTATATAGTATCACCTTTTCACTCTTGGGCATCAGACTGTCACAGGTGAAACATCAAACACAAAATGACTATATGAACTATTAAGAGTTTGTGACATCTCACAGGACCTGCAATTCTTCCCTGTGAAATGAAAATTACTAGTCTATACTGCTTAATTAATTACTTTCTTAACAGACCCTAAGAAATACATTACTTCTGCGCATCTCCTCATTCAGACAAGGAGTACAATTGCACCCAATATCTTGTAGAAAAGAAACATAAGGCTGTTAAGATTAAACAACACTGACAGCATGCTCTATGCAAAAGATACTGACAACGTGTTCTACTTAGTTATACTTATATGTAGTTGCTACATAATACAGGTTTCTTTTTATGGAAACTAGTTCTCCAAATCTACCTGGAAAACTCATCTCTGAATAAGTGTAGGTATCTAGCAAAATTACTAAAAGCCTGCTCAGGAATGGAGACAAACCTCCACATTTTAAACCTGCACATTAATTTAAAAATTAAAAATCATTAAAAAAATTTCTTTTATTTAAAAATAAAATTTAATTTATTAAAAATTAAAAATTTATCCACATTTGTGAATGATATATTCTGCTACTTGTGAACAAATATGCCCACTAAGTCTCCACTTATTCAGTCTGAAAAAAAGATAATTTAAACTCTTCACTACATTACAATCAAAAGTAATCATTCCCACACCAAATAGCTAATTTTACTCTATTTGCTGTTGACAGCTCTACTGTATGGAAGGCCAAATTTATAAAGCTGTCTATGTCTTACCAGAGAAGGTAGTGATTGGTACATCATTAAACATAAGACTTTTAAATGTTATTATTTCCAGCAACAGACACAGACTCACAACATATATCAAGTGCACAAGAAACCTTTGCATTACCAGCAAAGTACAATGAAAAATAAAAATGTCATTCTAATAAAAGAAGTTAAATCCCCATAACCTAAGTTTCTGCAAGTCAATAGTTTCAAGTATTTAGAGTTGGAGCGCAAGATCCCATTGAGAATAAAAAGAACCAGAAGTCAGGAAACCCAAGGGCTATTCTTGGCTGTACCACTGACCTTCCACTGACACAGTAACAGCTTTATTTCTTTTCCTTACTTTCCCTTGAGAATGGTAAATATGAATGACCTCTCAGACCTTTCTCTATAAAAAATGTGACTGTTATGCATAAATGCTATGTAACTTAAATGCTACTGTATTCAATGTGTCAGATGTGAATAATATACCAATGAGGTTAAGCATATGGCTTCAAGGAAGAGCAGTGCAAACAAACAAAACAAAAAATGAAAGAAAAAAATTTTAAAAGAGGGGGTTTTATCTATAACTGAATATGATTTCATTTGGAAAAAAAAGAAAAACAACAGAAAACTACTATGTAGTCATACGGTACAAGCTGTAATAGATAACAAGCTGAATATTGGATTTACTGTTTTGAAGTCAAACTTATAACTGGTAAGTTAGATCTCAGGCAGGCAAATGTTAGGCAAAAGAGTATTTAGTCAACCTGACAGGAAACACAGCTAATAAGTACAAATTATTCCAATGCAGTACAGGAATGGGAAAGCACAATAAAAGCCAATGTGGTAAATTAGACTCCTCCTCAACCACAATGAAGAAAAAGGGGAACAGAAGGGGAGGGGTGGGAAACTTACATAATAAAACGCCACCACACCAAACAACACATACATACCTCAAGTAAAATAGGTCATATTATTAAAGATAACTGAAAAAGAAAACAAGGACTTGCACAGGCAATCTTGAAAAAGAAGTTCATACAGAGAGAGACATATTAAGGCAAGAAGGAGTTATAAGTCCAAAAAGCATTATTGGTCAGTTACTTGGTCCAGAGGGAAAAGAACCCCAGTCATAAAACCTCTGCAAGGCACAAGCTTAATGACTTTCTTCTGCTAGCGGGTCAGGTGAGGACAATTCTAACAGCTTTGTAACAGCTTCAGACTGGGGAAAGAATCTATCAATGAGTAACTAGACAAATTGCATGTTACCGACTCTGCTGGCCTTCATAAGTTTTATCTCAGAATAAAACTTACTGCAAAGCCACAAATAATAAAAAATAATAAAATAAACAAATAATAATAAAATAACAAATAATAATAAAATAAAACAAATAATTAAAAAACCTTATTGCAAAGCCACAAATAATAATATTTGACAACTCAGGGGAAGCAAATAGGGAATTAGAAGACTAAAAGAAAGCCAAACTGTCACAGTCTCTAAAAGAATACAAGAGCAAAACACTTGTCCAGACAGCTTCACACTCTGGAGAAACAGCAGTGGGAGGAAAAAATGGGAAAACCATTTGTCAGCACCAGTAAAAGGCGAGGAGGTGACTGGCAACCAACTTCCATTTTTCAAGAACAAATCATTATCAGACTGAAAATTTTCTCCTACACTGTAATAGGCCTCATTACTGGTACATCAGCAGATGTCACACACTCCATTTCCACACAGCTGATGACACTGTCTAGCATGACCTTCTCAGAAATAGTACAGGGAGACAGTTGAGGAGAAAATGCTATAGGGTCAGTGAAACACTGGATAAACACATTGAAATAATAAATTGTTAAACTTCATTGAAATGGAAAGATGTGTCATCAGTCTTTTGTCCACTGCTTCTCAGTGTTTTCATGGATTACCTAAATAAGAGGTCATTAATGAATAGGTCATAAGTGACAAAGAGGGATAAAAATATTTGGTTTTTAGCAGAGACACTAGAAAGCTGGGAATGTACATTTCAGAGTAGTCAAGACTTACAACTGATTTTGACAAACTAGAGAAACTAGTCAGGAAGACTTCTCCCTGATTAACTAGCTTTAAAAGATGCAAATATCTTCCTGAACCAAAGAAAACCTTTGTTGTCCAGATGGAGCTATGTCACACAATCCGTCTCTCCACACTTGCATGTCCTCTTCAACACAAAGGTGAATCTTCACAAATCTGGACACAGCTGAAGATACTTTCTGTTATTATCATATTTAGACAGAAATCTACCTCTGACTCAACAGTCCCTTGCAAACTACTTCTAGTACAAGTAGACAGTTGATACTATAAGCTAGTGCACCCTGAGATGGTCCTGGCACCCTGGAGTGGCCTCCATTATTCCCCATTCTTTAGTAATTAGATTTGTAAGTCTATCAGGCACAGATAATTCCTGTGCAAACATTTCATAGGAGGACCAAAGAAGACAAGTAAAGTCTTTCCTCCCTATCCAATGTAAGACTCAGCTGTAGAGCTGAAGGCAGATGTTTCTCTAGAACAGAACTTAGCTGTGGTCTCAACACATCTCAACAGAGATGTGCCAACTCCTTTCCTAGACCACCTCATTAAATTTATCATGCACTTTCCAAATAGCTCATCTAAGTAATCCTTATTGCAAGTTAAGCCAATGATTTGTCCTAATCCTTGCCATGGTTGTTGCATACTTTCACATCTTAAGAGATTGTACAGAACAATTATAAGGAGTAATCTCTGTAAGGATGGGTAGGTACAATAAGGTAACCTGTAGATTCTACTACCTGATCACAGTTAAAATCAATACATTTTGCAAAAGGGATTAAAAAAATTTTCTGACAAGACTTTGAAAATTCACTCACCTTTTTGAAACTTAAGAAACAACAAAAAAAGTAGGTGTGTGTTTGTGTGTGTGTGTGCACACTCTGTATGTGCCTATATTCCTGGTGGTCTACTCTTTCTGAAAGTTCCTTCCCCAAGGTATTTGAAATGATGGAACGAATTTGCCACTAGTGACAAGCAGAAAGATACTTTCAAGATAATATATCTTTGTAAAAATGAGCATGAAGACCAAGAAACTCTTTGATCCTCATCAAATCTTGGTAGCGTTATGGGTTGGACTCAATAACCTTAGAGGTCACTTCCAATCTTAATTATTCAGTGATTCTGTGAAATCAAGCTACTTGGAATAAACAAAGCTGTGACATGTTTGACATACATTCTGAAATTCAAGTCTGCAAAAAAACAGTTTTGCAAATCTGAAGCTAGCAGATTTCCAAGTTTGAATATGTTTCAGGGTGCTGTTTGGATGTTGGTTAAGTTTAAGTGCAGATCTGCCATAAGAAAATAGGGTGTAAAAACTCTATATTGCAAAATTAATCTATCCAATACATCAGGGGTTTTTAGCATATTTTTTCTGATTTGGCTTTCAGAAGCTGTTCCTAAGAAACTCTTGTCAGAAATGTAACAACCTTAGATGCTCAGCTTCCCCCACACTGAACTACTTTATTGAAGCAGCTCTCCCACTCCTTCCCTTACTGCAGAATTTTTTCTCTATTAAAAATAAAAAAAAACCAAAACCAACCAAAACTTGTATATAATTAAAAATAATTAGAGAACAAAATAGCTCATTAAAAACAGATCTAGTGAAAGACTTCCAATCATACTTAAATGATACAACACTGTTCTGTAAACAGACTTCCATCTGTCTGGTGGCAAGATAGTCCACACAATCTATATCCAGAACATATGAATGCTCTGTTACTCAATAACTTGATGCCAAAGCTTAATTTTCAACTCTAATAGCTAATTTAGGTCTTTTGTCCTTTTACGTGTAATTCTACTCAAGTTGCAATGATAAGCCAGGTGAGTTCACTTAGCTTGTTTTACTGCTATTCTTGGATGCGTATAACTGCATTCACATACTCAACATAGCCGGGCAGATGCGGGCAGATAGAATTCATCCAGCAGGAAAGAGTTTACAGCAAAGGTGTAGCCATTAACCTCTTGATGTTAGCTGTGCAAAAGTATTTGGTTTAATCCTGCTTGTCAGAGCATCCTCTGTTGTTAATGGAGGCACCTTCTGAAGGTGACCAATCTGTTTGTAAAACAGGTGTGCAACACAGGCAGGATGATTACTATTTGCTTCTTTCTAGTGATAGCAGAGGTCTGCTTAGCTTGAGAAGTGAAGCACCTTCTCAAGGCACTAGATAATTAGGTAGACAAATTTTAGATCTCCTAACTTTGATCCAACTGTCAGAGCTTAAAGCCAGACCATCCTATTTAAAAAAAAACAAAAACAAAAACAAAAACCCACAAAACAAAAAAACCCACACACTACTTTCTTCCAGGGTATTCGCTAATCATATTTTTCTTTGACTTACTTTACATACAAAACCTTCAATCAATGGTGACTACTAAAGATAAGTTGAAGATCTAAAAGCTGAATATCTAATGTCAGCCAATGCCATACAAATGACATCATAATTTGTTTACTTCAAAAGAACCACTGTTAAAACAAAGACATGAGACATTCAAATTATATTTCATGCTGGAAGAAAAAGAAAAAAAAACCCAAAACAACTAATTCTTGTGTGGTTTATACATGCAACTTTGTAGCTCTGAAGTGTAACTATGGTATGTACAGGCTCTTCAATGACAGGTTTAATTTAGCTTAAGAAGATAGCTATTGCAGTGGCAAATTAACATGAAGAATTTCTATGAATGGTTAAGTATCCATGCAGCTCTTGAGAGGCTCCAGGAGGGTGGTAACTCTGTGCCTTCCCTTTGCTAAAGGCAAAACAACAAGAATTTCACAGCAGTTTACATGCATTTTGTCTTCTCTAAAATTATCACTGGTAGCCTTGTTGTGCAACTTCACTTTTAACTACCTTTGCACTTCTAAAAGCTGAGGGTACATGCTAGCTCTCTGAATAACTTTCAGAATGATCACTACTTGGGTTTTCCAAATAACTTGCATAGCATTGTGTAGCAGAAATTACTACCATTTCCCTGTAGGAAATCTACTAAGTTTAAGGAAAAGAATGATAAAACCAGTGCACAAAAAGAATCATCATCATTTAAACATGCAGATGGTGCAATAAAATTCTTATTTGCTCAAGTGGTGAGCAATATATTTACTGTAGAGTAGCAGAGGAAAAAGATCTGTTTTCCAAGTGCTCTGATTCAACTTCAGTATCTGCTTTTAACGAGAACAACTGTGCTTACTCAAGGAATCATTTGAATGAACGGAAGACAGCTTTCAAGCTAGCATTTTACTCTACTGTCCGATGGTGAGAAAAGAACAAGCTAAATCCAATTTTTTATGTTAAATGTATTTTAAATGTAAAACAAATCAGCTAGGTTTCACAATGATTGTAATGACAGTCTGAACTGAAAAGCAGTCTCTATGGGGATGAAAGAGTACTCACATCCATGGCTTTTCAGAGATAAAAGTCAGAAAATAACAGTTTCACTGGTAGATTCAGTTCAGACTTGGGGAGGGGTATGGTGGGGTCAGGGATAAATAAAATCAGTGAACAGCAATCATATTAGTCATCCAAACTCTGTCAAGAGTTCAGTCCAGAAACCCCAAGGCAAAATTCTGTATGGCCAACTAATAATTTTGATGCTTCAAGTTAGTCTTTCAAGATTAAACAGCTTCAGAAGAGAGTCTAGCACATGAGAATCATATGAACAAAAGGTACAATTAAAACATGTATTTTGCATTGGAGTTTGAATTGAAATCATTGTCAGAATGGCATATGACTATCTCACTTTAACTACATGGCAGGGCAAACCCACTTCATGGTAGAGCCCTCCATGAAGTCTGACACTATACAGTAATTGAGCAGTTTCTGAGATACAGAATGCTCATTTCATTTTTCAGTCTTCTTTTAAAATGTTTGATTTTTTCAGAATCCTTCATCTGATCAGGCACAGAAGAAAGCTGTGCATCCCTGTGCCTGCTGGCTATTGTCTGGAGCACTTGTACCAGGTGAGTCATCTCAGGGTACCCTGCCCTCTGAGCTGAAAGACAGAGACAGGAAGTGGAATGCAAGCCCTGTAATCCAAGGGGAAATAGTTAGCAACATAATACACTACTTAGACAATCACAAGTCAGTGGGGCCAGATGGGATCCACCCAGCTTCCGAAGGAGCTGGCCGAAGTGCTCAGTAAGCCACTTTCCATCATTTATCAGCAGTCCTGGCTAACTGGGGAGGTCCCAGACAACTGTAAATTAGCCAATGTGATGCCTATATACTAGAAGGGCTGGAAGAGGGATCCAGGTAACTACAGGCTTGTCAGTCTGACCTCAGTGCTGGGGCAGATTACAGAACAGACTGTCTTGAGTGCCATCCAATGGCATGTATGAGACAAGCAAGCAGTCAGGTCTAGTCAGCATGGGTTTATGAATCACAGAATCACAGAATGTCAGGGGTTGGAAGGGACATCGAAAGATTATCTAGTCCAACACCCCTGCCACAGCAGGATTCTTCCCTGACCAGGAATCATACCCCGGGCTCTGGTGGTGAGAGCACCGAATCCTAACCACCAGGCCACCAGGCAAGTCTTGCTTCACTGACCTGACCACAGTCTATGACAAGATGACCCACTTAGTGGATGAGGGAAAGGCTGTGGATGTTGTTTACCTGCACTTTAGCAAAGCCTTTAACACCCTTTTTCCACAGCATTCTGCTGGAGAACCTGGTTGTTCATGGCTTGGATGGGAATACACTTCACTGGATAAAAAACTGGTTGGATGGCTGAGTCCAAGGAGTTGTTGCGAATGTAGTTAAATCTTGTTGGCAGCTTGTCACAAGTGGTGTTTCCCTGGGTTTGATATTGGGGTCAGTTCTCTGTAATATAGAACCACAGAATCACAGAATGTCCTAAGTTGGAAGGGACCCTTGAGGATCATCAAGTCCAACTCCTGTCTATGCACAGGACAACCCCAACAATTATACCATATGCCTATGGGTGTTATCCAAATACTTCTTGAATTCTGTATCTTTGTCAATGATCTGGATGAGGGGATCAAGTGCACTCACAGTAAGTTTGCAGAAAACACCAAGTTGGGCATGAATGTTGGACTGCTTGAGGGTAAGATGGCTCCACACAGGGTTCTGGACAGGGTGGATTGATGGACAGAGGCCAGGTTCAACAAAGCCAAGTGCCAGGTCCTGTATTTGGGTCTAAAAAACCCCATGCAACACTACAGGCTTTGGAAAGAGTGGCTGGAAAGCTGCCTGGTGGAAAAGGACCTGGGTGTGATGTTCCATAGCCACCTAAATATGAGCCAGCAGTGTGCCCAGGTGGCCAACACAGTGAACAGCATCTTTGTTTGTACCAGAAAAAGTGTGGCCATCAGGACTAGGGAAGTGATTGTCCCCCTGTACTCCGCACTGGTGAGGAGGAACCTCAAATATGGTGTTCAGATTTGGGCCCCTCACTACAAAAAGAATATGAAGTTGCTGGTGCATATCCAAAGAAGGGCACCTAACCTAGTAAAGGTTCTACAGCACACATGTTATGAAAAACAGCTGGGGGACCCAAGCCTGGAGAAAAGGCGTCTCAGGGAAGACCTTCTCGTTCTGTACAACTACCTGAAAGGAGGTTGTTGCGAGGTGGGGGTTGGTCTCTTCTCCAAAGTAGTAAGTGATAGAACAAGAGGAAATGGCCCTGGGTTGCACCAAGGGACTTTTAGGTAGGACATTAGGAAAAATTTCTTCATGGAAGGTGTTGCAAAGCATTGGAACAGGCTGCTCAGGGAAGTGATTGAGTCACCATTCCTGGAGGCATTTTCAAGACTTCTGGATGCAGCACTTAGAGACATGGCCTAGTGGCGGATTTAGCAGTGCTAGGTTAATGGTTGGACTTGATGATCATTCCAAAATAAACAATTCTATGATTCTGTCTTGGCAAAGACTCAAGAACCGCTTCAACCTACAGCTTCCAAAGCTCTTTGGAAGGACTTTTAACCTTAGTTCAGAATACTATATCGTCCGTCAGTGATACATGATGAGACAAATGTTTCCAAAGAAAAATAAGTCTTACATTAAGCTTCTAAATATGTATCATTCATTTCATTTTCAGCAGTGCACACTCTCTGGTGGTTGTCATTCATTCGACATAAAAGTCAATACATGTGAAAAACTTGTAAGTTACCATCTCATCCATCTGAGGTGTGTCTGTGTGCACCCGTGTGTGTGCATGGACATGGGTATTTAAGGTTTCTACATGATTTACAGACAGTTCACAATGACAATGTTTTAGGGACAATGCCAAACACAATTAGTTTCAGCTAACACTGTCACTTAACTCATTTTACTTCCAAGCATTTAAACAAAACTGAGTTTTTTCTACAACAAAACTCAGTACTGCAATGTAAGGACAGATGAACATTGTCACAATGAAAGTGCTAATAAGTCAAGGAGCTGTCATTGAAAGCATTGGTTAGTAGATATTGAAACACTCCCTATATAGCTTAGATAGGCTAAATGGAGGTAATTTAGGAATGAACTTCTTTGTCCAACTAAGACAGTATTTTTTCAGCCATTCAATCACATGCAGTTCTCGTACAAGCTATACAAATTGTTATCTGAATCATTTCCAGCACCACTGGAAAACAGCAGATATAGTGTGGGACTGGTATTCTTCATTCACCATTTCAATACTAAAACCTATGCCTATAAATAGTAAAACAGCAAATAAATTTTCTCAAATTGCCCAGCTAGGAATTCAACTTCTATCCCTCAACTTCCCAAACTGTTCTGTCCCTTCTAGTTCATCAAAAAGACATGTGAGCAGCTTAGTCATAGTATGCGGATGTTGAATAATTCCACAAAACTTTTGCTTATCATTAGTCATAAAAATTGCTCCTTGGCTGGACTTAAACTAGTTAACATCACGAGGACAGACATAAAAAACAGTAAAAACTTTTTCGGGCTTTAAACAAGTTTTGAAGGGGGATGGGGTTGTTGCCAGGTCTGCACCAGTGGACCAGTGTTGTAGTGCTAGTACTAATACAGACTGGAAGGCCTCCCACACCCCTAGGGTAGAATTGGTATGCTCAGCTTGCTCCCTGAAATGCCTGTATAACAATGGACGCAGCATGGGGAATAAACAGGAGGAGTTAGAAATCCATGTGCGGTCAAGGGGTTATGATCTGGTGGTAATTACAGAGACATGGTGGGACAGCTCCCATGACCAGAATGTGGTCATGGATGGCTATGTCCTTTTCAGGAAAGACAGATCTACAGGGCATGGTGGGGGAGTTGCTCTTTACGTGAGAGAGCAACTGGAATGTATTGAGTTCTGTCCAGCTGTGAATGAGGGGAGAGTTGAGAGTTTATGGGTGCGAATTAAGGGCAGACTAGCATGGGTGACACTGTTGTGGGTGTTTATTACAGGCCACCTGATCAGGATGATGAAGCTGATGAGGCTTTCTTCAGGCAGCTGACAGTGGCCTCGCAATCACAGGCCCTGGTTCTTATGGGGGATTTCAACTACCCAGATATTTGTTGGAAAGCCTACTAAGCCAGCCATTCCGACTCCAGGAGGTTCCTCCAGTGCACTGATGATAACTTCTTGATGCAAGTGGTGGATGAGCCAACTAGGAGGGGAGCGCTGCTGGACCTGATACTCACTAATAAGGAGGGTCTGGCTGAAAAGGTAGAGGTTGAAGGCAACCTTGGCTGCAGTGACCATGAGATGGTAGAATTCAGGATCTTGTGTGGTAGGAACAG